>CAUYRH010025839.1:0-24780 GCA_963574655.1 Perodicticus potto
AGTCCCAGCTACTTGAGAGACTGAGGCAAGAGAATCACTTAAGCCCAGGAATTGGAGGTTGCTGTGAGCTGTGATGTTACAGCACTCTACCCAGGATGAGAGCTTGAGGCTATGTCTCAATAAAAAAAAAGAAAGAAAGAAGGAAAGAAAAAAAGAAAAATGGGCTCGGCACCTGTGGCTCAACGGGCTAAGGCGCCAGCCACGTACACCTGAGCTGGCAGGTTCAAATCCAGCCCGGGCCCACCAAACAACAATGACAGCTGCAACCAAAAAATGGCCGGGCGTCGTGGCGGGCACCTGTAGTCCCAGTTACTTGGGAGGTGGAGGCAGGAGACTCGCTTGAGCCCAGGAGTTGGAGGTTGCTGTGAGCTGTGATGCCACAGCACTCTATCCAGGGTGACAGCTTGAGATTCTGTCTCAAAAAAAAAAAGAAAGAAAGAAAAATGCATCTTTAGGGTGGCACCTGTGGCTCAGTGAGTAGGACACCAACCCCATATACCGCCTGTGGCAGGTTCAAACCCGCCCTGGCCAAACTGCAACAAAAAATAGCCGGGCGTTGTGGCGGGCGCCTGTAGCCACAGTCAGCACTGTATCAAGGGTGACAGAGTGAGACTCTGTCTCTTAAAAACAAAAAAAAGAAAGAAAGAAAAATGCATCTTTAAACAGAATGCACTGAAGCATAAAACATAAGAATGTGGCCACATAGGAAAGGGGTACGGTACATAAGACACTGTCTTCATACCATTCACATATTAGCCTGATCTAGAAGCAACACAGTATTATTAAAACACTGTAAAAAAAGAAAAACCTCACTATGTCCATCTCTGAGGGGGGGGTGCTGAAGAAAGATACACAAAAACAAAACAACATTGTGGGAACAATTTAATTTACGAAATTAAACTGAATATTTGAATATGTAATTCTAGAAATGGCTAACACTTTTAAATATGAATACATACTAAACCCACCATTTGTGAAACAAATACAAGAGTATCTCCACACAAATCAAGGCTGGAAGATGTGCTTCCTCTGGCTGCTGTGTTTGCAAGAACTTAAAACTGCAAAACAATGAAATCCCTTAACCCTCTTAGTTCAGTGCCCTTCTAACCCCAAAATGGCCTGACTCCTCCTGAAAGCAAGCTAACCAATAAATGAATCCCTACAAGGTAAGACAGAGAAGGTGGAAATCTAGAGGGTGAGGAGATTAAGTAGGCAAGGACAGAGAACATGGGGAGAGGCTATGTGTGTGTAGACAAGTCCATGTCATACACCACTTCACTCCCAAAAAAGTGACAGTGGTAGTAGTACGCGTACACATCATCCTACCAAAGTGAGGTAGTATCTGTGCTCTAGGTCCTGAAGGCTCAGAGTAAAAGAGAATAGATGTAAGAGAATGGGAAGAGTAAAATAGAAGGCTCAGAGTAAAAAAGAATAGATGTAAGAGAATGGGAAGAACAGACACCACACCTTGAAGAAGAATTGCTCTTCTTTCCACTCCCATCCCTGCCTCAGAACAAAGATTCCTGATATAAAATCACTCTGCACTTACAGTTAAGAGCTTGTTGCTAGTGAGACCTACCCCTAAGAACTACTTGAAAGATTAAAGATAATGAACCAGTGTGGGCCTGGACCTAAAATATGTTTTATTTGGTCTACATGTCAATATAGACCAAGGTACCTCTTAATTTAAAATACAAAAACATAATATTTAATACTACATCATGTGTTAAACAGACTTTTGCAACCTACCAAAATATTCCAATAATCACTATTTTCAGAAAAAAATAAATTTCAAGTTCCTGGCTTACAGATTTGAAAACTCAAACTGATCACCACCTGGTAACTTGCCTATATTTATGTTTTGGTGTTTTCTATTCCATTTGGGAAAAAAAAATGTTAAATCTCACCAAATATCATTAATCATACTGGCACAAAATTTCAGGTTATGTAATTAAAAACCACTATAATACCCACTTTACCATGTTTCCCCCTTCTGATTTAAGAAAATTATTAGCTTATTCATTAGCTGACCATGTATTTAAAAAAAACAACTCTTAAAAACTTACGCTGCATCGTAATAGCATGTTTGGTTTAGAACGAACAACTCAATAATAAACTACAAAGCTTTACAAATGTATATACTCAAAAAATATCTTTATGTAGGTGCATTTTTTTTTTTTTTTTGTAGAGACAGAGTCTCACTTTATCATCCTCCCTAGAGTGCCGTGGCATCACACAGCTCACAGAAACCTCCAACTCCTGGGTTTAGGCGATTCTCTTTGCTCAGCCGCCTGAGTAGCTGGGACTACAGGAGCCCGCCACAATGCCCGGCTATTTTTTTGTTTGTTTTGCAGTTTGGTGGAGGCCGGGCTTGAACCTGTCACCTTCGGCATATGGGGCCGGCGCCCTACTCAAAGAGCCACAGGCGCCGCCCTGTATAGGTGCATTTTTAAACTAAATGCTTTTGCATGAAGTTTGCAAAATTTTCCAAATGAGGAAAATACAAGCAAACTGTCGAGTAATACAACCTGTATCATCAGATCCTACTGCAAAGATAAATCACTAACTTACTGGCTCTGTGTATCCTCTCCCGGACTTCCATGTACTCCTGTTCGTGCTTTACTGCTGTCATTGCCACTGCTAGCTCATTGATCATTTCTTCTAGCTTGTTCTGGTGAGCTACAGAAGGATTTGAAAACAGATTAGCACAAATTAGATAATCCCTTTTTGAATAATATTTATTAAATTAAAAAAAAATTCCTCAGAGAAGGCACAAAAAGCTTTTTTTACAAATGGCTCAGACATCCATGTGGACCACTGATCCAATTTTTTTAAAGTCCATTCCAGTACAGAAACTTCTTTCAAAATAAAAAACATACTATGCAATGTTTACTACCAAAGGGAAAAACCCTAAGAAATGGCTTCTCATGAATTGCTACTACCGTTCACTACACTGATTACTAACTACAGAAAAGTAGCAAAGGGTGGGGGGAAGAGCAAAAATAAATATATGTATTTTTAAAAACCTAATGCTACAAATAACAAAATCTCTTAAGAATCACACAACTTGGCTTGGCGCCTGTGGCTCAAGTGGCTAAGGCGCCAGCCACATACACCTGAGCTGGCGGGTTCGAATCCAGCTCAGCCCACCAAATAACAATGACGGCTGCAAAATAGCCAGGCGTTGTGGTGGGTGCCTGTACTTGGGAGGCTGAGGCAAGAGAATCGCTTGAGCCCAAGAGTTGGAGGTTGCTGTGAACTGTGATGCCACGGCACTCTACCCAGGGCGACAGCTTGAGGCTCTGTCTCAAAAAAAAAAAGAATCACATAACTTGGCTCGGCACCTGTAGCTCGGCACCTGTAGCTCAGCAGCTAGGACGCCAGCCATATACACCAGAGCTGACAGGTTCGAACCCAGCCCAGGCCTGCCAAACAATAACAACTGCAACCAAAAAATAGCTAGGTGTTGTGGGCAGGCGCCTGTAGTCCCAGCTACTTGGGAGGCTGAAGCAAGAGAATTGCTTAAGCCCAAGAGTTGGATGTTGCTGTGAGCTGTGACGCCAAAGCACTCTACCAAGGGGGACACAGTGAGACTCGGTCTCAAAATAAATAAATAAATAAGTAATAATAACAATAAAAGATTCACTTAACTCTAATGTTAATTTAGAAGCAACACCAAAATAGATTTTTAACCTCTAGGAAGCCAAGCAGAGACAAACATTAAGACACTCTTGGGAAAATTCACACCAACTAAAACATTCTTCTGTGATAGTCGTAGTAAGAATTTCATTACAGTGAGGAACAACAGGCATTGTAAGTAAAGAGATAAGCTCTCAGCTGCACAAGGTTTTCAACCAGGTATCCTCTTTAACCAAAAGTAAGTACAAGGTACCGTTCTGAAGATTAAGCATATGTTACTAGGCAGTGCTATATTATGACAATGAACAAACAGGCAGGAAAGAAACAGTACAAGGAAAAATTCCCAGGGTTGGGGGCGAGTCTCTTCATCTCTCCCCAAGATAGGGTCTCATCCAGGATTCCAGATTACCACAAATAACCCTCTATTTCTCAGAAGCCTAGGATCCCTATCATTGAAGGTAGCTGAGCTGGAATTCCAAAGCATCCCTCACCAGTTTCCTACTAGAAGCCCCAGGAAACCATTAGAGCAGAGTTTCTCAGTAGTGGCACTGTTGTCATCTTAAACCAAATGTTGCTCTTTGTGGATTGTGAGGAGCTGTGCAATGCACTGAAAGATATTCAGCAGCATCCACAGCTTCCAGCCCCTACAGGCCAGTAGCACCCACTCACCCAGGCTTAAGAATCCAAAATGCCTGCAGATATTGAGCAAACACCATCCTAATTTGAGAACCACTGCTTAGAGGAAGGCTTGATTTGACAGCTGCCATTCATTGACATTAACAAGCAAAAGTAAGAATTTTAGATGGTGTGTTAAAAGATTAAGAAGTTGTAATATTCACTTTCATCAGCCAACATTTTCCAACTATTTAAATAGGACCCATTTCCAGAAAATGAACAAGGAAAAGCCCTTTAAAACTCCTAACTCTCCATTCGTTTCCTGGCCAAGGAACCCATACACCTATATATACCCCGAGACTAAAAGCTAAAGGGGGAGACGGGGAAAGACCGGGAGAGAAACAGAAAGCTTTTCTCTCCCCACTTGAGTTCTCTCTCTCTACCAGGAGCTTTAGTGTTTTCTGTATTCTTTTCTGTAAATAAATTCTGTCTTACCACTGGAAAAAAATAAATAAATAAATAAAATAAAAATTAAAAAAAACTCCTAACTCTCCTTCAAATTAGCCAAGTACTACCTTATAAATGGCTTAAAAAATAAGCACAGAGGGGCTCAGCACTTGTGGCTCAATGGGCTAAGGCGCCAGCCACGTACACCTGAGCTGGCGGGTTCAAATCCAGCCTGGACCTGCCAAACAACAATGACAACCAAAAAATGGCCCGGTATTGTGGCGGGCGCCTATTGTCCCAGCTACTTGGGAGGCAGAGGCAAGAGACTCACTGAAGCCCAGGAATTGGAGGTTGCTGTGAGCTGTGATGCCACAACACTCTATCCAGGGTGACAGCTTGAGGCTCTGTCTCAAAAAAATAAATAAATAAATAAACACAGAGGGCAGCACCTGTGGCTTAGTGAGTAGGGTCCTGGCCCCATATACTGAGGGTGGCGGGTTCAAACCCAGCCCCGGCCAAACTGCAAAACAAAAAAATAGCCAGGCATTGTGGCAGGCACCTGTAGTCCCAGCTACTCAGGAGACTGAAGCAAGACAATCACCTAAGTCCAGGAGTTGGAGGTTGCTGTGAGCTGTGTGACGCCACAGCACTCTACTTGAGGGCGAAAAAGTAAATCTCTGTCTCTACAAAAAAAAAATTAAAAAAAGAAAAAAATAACCACAGAAATTACTAAGTAATATGATTCTCTAAATTATAAAGATTTCAAGATATAACCAATCATTTCCCCTTCGGGCGGTGCCTGTGTCTCAAGGAGTAGGGTACTGGCCCTATATACCAGGGGTGACAGGTTCAAGCCTGGCCCAGCCAAAACTGCACAAAAAAAAACTTTCCCCATCTTTATGTTAGTACTTTACTAACAGCTGAATAATTGGGACAAACATCATTATGCCAATAAAATACTGTTAAATTATTTATGTGCTTAACAATAGCTAGCTTCCAAAACTCCTGGCATGCACTGTGGCCTAAATAAATAATAAACAAGCAAACAAACAACCCGAGTGTGTTGGCTCCTGGTAAAAACCAACTGGCTCCAGAGGAACAAATCAGGGCTCCTTACTGGTCAGTTCAGCAACATGTGGCCAAATGAACTTTTTTCATCCTATCCATGGCTCCTAGAACTGCATTTCATATCCAATCAAGCTTCAAGTTAAAAATTTGAATAACGACCAGGCGAGGTGGCTCACACCTGTAATCCTAACACTCTGGGATGCTGAGACAAGCAGACTGCCTGAGCTCGCAGGTACAAGACCAGCCTGAGCCAGAGTGAGATCTTGTCTTTAAAAATAGCCAGGTGTTGGGCAGCACCTGTGGCTCAATCGGTAGGGCGCCGGCCCCATATACCAAAGGTGGTAGGTTCAAACCCGGCCCCGGGCAAACCACAGCAAAAGAAAAAAAAAAAAATGGCCGGGCGTTGTGGCGGGGCCTGTAGTCCCAGCTACTCAGGAGGCTGAGGCAGGAGAATCGGCTAGACCCAAGAGCTGGAGGTTGCTGTGAGCTGTGTGAGGCCACGGCATTCTACCAAAGGCAACAGGATGAGACTCTGTCTCTACAAAAAAAAAAAAAAAAAAAAAAATAGACAGGTGTTGTGGTGGGTAGTCCCAGCTATGTGAGAGGCTAAGGCAAGAGAATCGCTTGAGCCCAGGAGTTGGAGGTTGCTGTGAGCTGTGATGCCACAGCACTCTACCCAGTGTGACAGCTTAAGGCTCTGTCTCAAAAAAATAATAAATAAATAAATAAGTAAGTAAATGCAATGAATACTTTAATAATGCTAAAACAAACCTATAAAATACTTTCTACAAGGGCTGGGCGCGTTGGCTCACTCCTGTAATCCCAGCACTCTGGGAGGCCGAGGCAGGTGAATTGCCTGAGTTCCCAGGTTCAAGACCAGCCTGAGCCAATGCAAGACCGTGTCTTTAAAAATAGTCTGGTCGGGCAGCGCCTGTGGCTCAAGGAGTAGGGTGCCAGCCCCATATACTGGAGATGGCTGGTTCAAACCTGGCCCCGGCCAAAAACTGCAAAAAATAAATAAATAAATAAAAAATAAAAATAGCCAGGTGTTGTGGAAGGCACCTGTAGTTCCAGCTACTTGAGAGGCTAAGGCAAGAGAATCGCTTGAGCCCAAGAGTTGGAGGTTGCTGTGAACTATGATGCCACAGCACTCTACCAAGGGCAACAAAGTGAAACTCTGTCTCCAAAAAAAAAAAAACTTCCCACAAAGTCAAAAGTCAAAGGCATTATTTATTAGCTATGTTTAATTAGAACTTTTACTTGTCCACTTACACATAGTGGAATCTCTCTATCCTTTGGTTTTCATTTTAAAGAGCAAAGATGTTACTACTAAAATGTCAATCACTATGTTCTCAGTACCAATAATTTAAAATAACCTAATCTGGGCACAGTGGCTCATGTCCATAACGCTAACACTATGCAAGTCTGGAGCAGGATCACTTGAGGCCAGGAGTTTGACACCCGCCTCAACAATAACAAGACTCCGAATCTACAAAAAAAAAGAAAAGGCCAGGCCCAGTGGCTCAAGCCTATAATCCTAGCACTCCAGGCCAAAGCAGGTGGACTGCTTGTGCTCAGGAGGTGGAGACCAGCCTGAGCAAGAGAGAGACCATGTCTCCCCTAAAAATAGAAAAAACTAGCCGGGCATGGTGGTGCATGCCTGTAGTCCCAACTACTTGGGAGGCTGAGGCAACAGAATCCCCTGAACCCAGGAGTTTGAGGTTCCTTGAGCTATGATGACACTATGGTACTCTACCCAGGGTAACAGAGACTCAGTCTCAAGAAAAAAAAAAAGAAAAATTAGCCAGGCGTGGTGGCACATATCATAGTCAGTCCCAGGTACTCAGGAGGCTGAGGTATATTCCTAGGATCACTTGAACTCAGAGCCTGAGGTTGTAGTGAGCAATGAAGATGCCACTACACTCTTTCCTAGGCAACAGCGCAAGAACCGGTCTCTAAAATAAAATAAACTATAAGTACTATAAATTAAATTAACTGCCCCCCCAAAATAATCTAATTAGTTGTGATTTTATTTTTAAAGCAAAAAAACCACTCTCATGCCATCAAGCTATGGTTAGAAAAAAGGAAAGCAGAAATTAGACATTAGCAAACAAAAAGATGAGATAAGACAAGATACTGTTAGAAAGCAATCCACATACCATCCCAGGTATCTCCACCACCTAAATAAAAGTGTAAGATATAAACATAAAAAAACAACAAAAAGTTTAGCTAAACTAGTCATGTATACAAAGGAGCAAATAAAGGTCTCTATACTAGGATTAGCAAATAAACAGAACCTAACACACATGTAACTTAGATGATCACAAATACATAAAATAACTAAGAATATCTGTCAAAAGAAGTAACCATAAAGAATGAAAAACTAAACATTAACATCCAGAAATTTTTTGTTAATTAGAAGACTTGTATAAATAAAAAGCACATTTCACAAAAGATTTTTGGTTTTAAGTACAGTGAATGAACCTGGAGTAAGAAAAAAATAAGTACTCTGTTCAGATAGGTATAAATGTATAGGATTAAAACGAGCTCTTCAAATGTTATGTAATCTGAATGTTCACCTCACCTTCTGTTTCCATGTCTTGCCCTTTTGGAGCCTCCCCAATATCAATGGTGAACATCACTATCTTTGGAGTCATGGTGGACATCCTGTTACTAAAACAAAACTTGTATGTTCCATCCATGTGAGCAGCAAATGTGTATTTCCCACTGGACTCTCGGTCTCCTTTATAAATTCCTTTATTATCAGGTCCTGTAATCTGGAAGCAGCAGAGAAATACATAAAATGTCACAGAAGATTTAAAATCATAAACTTTAGGGCAGCGCCTATGGCTCAGTGGATAGGGCGCCGGCCCCACGTGGGTTCAAACCCGGCCCTGACCAAACTGCAACAAAAAAATAGCTGAGCATTGTGGCAGGCACCTGTAGTCCCAGCTACTCATGAGGCTGAGGCAAGAGAATCGCCTAAGCCCAGGAGTTGAGAGGCTGCTGTGAGCTGTATAACATCACGCACTCCACCAAGGGTGATAAAGTGAGACTCTCTCTCTACAAAAAATAATAATAATAAACTTTATAAGTAATGTCCATGGCAGTACGAAATTCACTAAGTCTATGTAACTTTCACTTAGCTTTACTTCAATGAGAGTAACCACTTTGGACTGCAATTCTTCCACGTAAGAAAACAAGGATGAACTAGATGGCTCTCTGCCGCAGTGTTCAGTTCTGATCACCTTTATTGTCTTAGATATCCAACTTAAACTTAAATTCCTCAAAAACTGAAACCACACCTTACACACAGTCTCCAACTGGTCTAATACTACCAGCAAACATGCTAACATGGCTGATGTAAAAACTTAAGGAAAAAACAAAACTCTTTAAAACAAAGATTTTTCTTTAAGGTCACATTTCAAGGTTTTCCCAATTACTGCCAAATGGTAAAAGAATCGTTTTATTTCAGGTATCTAAGGCTTAAATGAAAGGACTAAACTGAAAATTAGGAGACCCAAATTCTCATCCCAGTTTGCTACAAATCAGATGTTAGGCTGTGATCAAATCAGTTCCTCTCTTAAGGCCCCTGTTACCTGTAAAACTTGAAAGACTGAAATAGATCTCATCTAAGTTTTCAGCTAATTCCAATTCCCTCCCTTCCATTATTATCCTCTTATTTTTGGATTTTGCTTGTAGCGTGTAACTTAATACACTGTCAAATGGAAAATCCATTGACCCAATTAGTTATGCTAGCAGGAGAATTAAAATATTAATTTGGCTTCCTAAAAAAATCAGAAACAAACCATTTTTCTAGTTTGAAATAAGGTAAAGGTGAAGATCAAGTGATGGTTTCTTAATTTCTCGTTCCTCCAGATACTTCACTGCCATCCTTACTCCTAAAATGTATGACTCAACTCCACGGCTCTCAGGCGGGGGGACTAAAAGAGGCACCTGGACCCTTGCGTAAAAATGAGTAGAACATTAAGGTTCCTTCCATGAAAAATAAAGAAACACAACGCAAAAGTCTGCCTAACATGCCTCAATAACTTTACATCTACTTTTGAAAAGTTTGCACGCCACGCCGCAACATTAATCCGCGACACCAGGAGCAGCAGCTGCTGACTGGATCGAGACCTGCCACCAGCTAACCGCGACCGAGAAGCGCCTTCGGAGCTGATACCGGCGCCTAGTTGACAAAGCTCGGCGAGAGGTTCCACGAGAACCAGTCGTTCAAGATGGGAACCCAAGGCACCTAAGCAACGGCTCGGTATCCCGACGGGATCCTGGAGCCTGGAATCCAGGCGGACGGCGGGAAAAAAGGCCGTTGGGGTGTCGCCGAAGCGGGAGTGTGGGTGACGGCCTGGGTTCCTCCAGGACTCGGACAGCGACCTCTAGGCCGCTTCCCCGGCAGGCCACGCGCGGACCCCGGGCGCCACCAACCCCCAAGTGGCCGAGCGACCCTCCTCGGCCGCGGGCAGCGCGCCCGCACCTCCACGTCGATGTCCAGGAAGCCGCCCTCCGCCACCTCGAAGATGAGGCCCATCTTGGTGCCCGAGGTGACCCGCTCAAAGAAGCACTCCTCGGCGTGCGCGTCGATGCTGACAAAGTAGCCCGAAGCCGTGGCCAGAAGAGCGGCCAGAAGCACCAGCAGTTCAGCAAGCGTCACCATGGTGGGGCTGGGGCCGAAGCCAGGACCCAGACTGCGGCCACCAGAGTAGCCGCCACCGCCGCCGCCGCCCCGCAGCCTTCTCAGCCGCCACCGCCTCAGCTCCGCCCTTTCCGGCTGCGCCACCCGAGGGGGCTGATGCGGGCGCCACGGATTGGCGGGCGCCGGCCAATGCCACGTAACGGACGCACGGCGGCCGCCGAGGGACATGCGGCTCCGCGCGGCCCAAGCCTGGACGGTGGCTCCAATGGAACAAACATCGTGTTCCAAACCCTTTAGTACTCAAAGCAAAGTTCTTGAGGCCCGCCTGAGAAAATCACAGCGTCCAGAAGCCTTCCCTGCCCAACCTAATGCCCTCTTAAGATTGTCCAGGATAATAGTGAAAGAATTAGCCGCAGCATAGGAGTGAGGGAACGTGAGACGGGTCGAAGCCAAGGTTTTATGATATGCTAGTTTCTCCCTGTCCCTCTGGGAAACCACCTGGGGTGCTGGAAATGCCCTGTATCATCACCTGAGTGGTGGATACATAGGTGTTGACATTTTGTTGTTGTTGTTGTTGTTGTTGTTGTTGCAGTTGTCATTGTTGTTTAGTTGATCTGGTCTGGTTTGAACTGGCCAGCCTCGGTGCATGTGGCTGGCACCGTAACTCAACTATGTCGCCCTCGGTAAAGTGCGGTGGTATCTCAGCTCACAGCAACCTCAAACTCCTGGGCTTAAGCGATTCTTTTGCCTCAGCCTACCAGTAACTGGAACGACAGGAGCCCACCACAACACCGGGCTATTTTTTTGTTGAAGGTGGCCCTGGCCGGGTTCGAACCCGTGAGCCTCTTTGTATGTGGCTGGTGCCATAACCACTGTGCTACAGGCGCCGAGCTGACTTTTTTTTTTTAAATCAAGATACTATATACTTAAAACTAATGCACCTTATTTTACCATATGTATGTAAGATCCTAAATACAAAGAATATTTACCTTTCAAATTCCTCAAAATTAGGGCGGCACTTGTGGCTCATCGAGTAGGGCGCCGGCCCCATATACCGAAGGTGGCGGGTTCAAACCTGGCCTCGGCCGAACTGCAAAACAGAAAAATAGCCAGGCGTTGTGGCGGGCGCCAGCTACTCGGGAGGCTGAGGCAAGAGAATCACCTAAGCCCAGGAGTTGGAGGTTGCTGTGAGCTGTGTGACTCCACGGCACTATACCGAGGGCAAGGGCGATAAAGTGAGACTCTGTCTCTACAAAAAAAAAAAAAAAAAAAAAAAATACTCAAAATTAGAATTCTCCCAGATTCCCAAATTCCTTCCCCCTTGGCAGCTGCTAAAATTGTCTTTTCTCTTTTTGTTTTGTTTTGTTTTTGAGACAGAGTCGCACTATGTTGCCCTGGGTAGAGTACCCTTGCGTCACAGCTCATAGCAACCTCAAACTCTTGGGCTCAAGCGATTCTCTTGCCTCAGCCTCCCAAGTAGGTGGGATTACAGGCGCTGGCCATAACGCCCGGCTATTTTTTTGTTGGAGTTGCATTGTTGTTTAGCTGGTCTGGTCTGGTCCGAACTGGCCAGCTTCGGTGTATGTGGCTGGCACCGTAACCACTGTGCTATGGGCGCCAAGCCTGCTAAAATTGTGTTTTCGTCCTTTGCCTCTTGGCATAACCTACTGATCTCTCAAGACTCAAATGTCAAAAAAAAAAACCTCAATGTCACTCCGAATCTTCTCTGAGATGTTCCTAGACATCCTTCTGCTTAATACTATTCCCTTCTTCTGTGCTTGTTCCTCCTGAATTACAGTTATTTACTAGCCTGCATCACTCATAAAGAACCAGTCTTGTCATATGTATGCTGTCCTCTCAGGCCCTTCCACAAGGTCACAAAAGACCTCACTCGTTCCATGTTAGTCGAGTTCACTGAACTGATCTGCCAATGAGGAACCCGAGTTGTTACTCCACTTTTACACAAAGTTGTGTGACGTTGATTATTTTCTGTCAAGGCTTTGGCCTCATTTTCCTGATGGGCAAAAGGGAGGTGACACCACACACCTTCAAAGTTTAGGTGATTATTTCTTCAAAGACCATCGGGCAATAGGGGGCAGTACTCGCCCATATCCAGTTTTCCACTGCAGGTTTCAATAACCAGGTGCAGCAACAGAGATGAAGGCTTCCTGGTTATGACAACTACCCTGGACCCTTGAACAACAACATAGGGGTTGGGGGTATTGACTCCTGCCCAGTCAAAAATCCGCATATAATCACTCTCCAAAAACTTAACTACTAATAGTCTACAGCTGACTGATGACATGAACAATGGATTCACACATATCTTGTATGTTTGTTATATACTGTAATCTTACAATAAAGTAAGAGAAGCAAACATGATATTGGGAAATCCCAAGGAAGATAAAATATATTTACTATTCATTAAGTGGAAGTGGATTTTTCTAAAGATCTTCATCCTCATCATCTTCATATTGAGCAGGCTGAGGAGAAGAGAGGTTAGTCTTGCTGTCTCAACGGTAGCAGAAGCAAAAGAAGTGGAGGTCATGGAAGGGGAGGCAGGAGAGGCAGGTACACTTGGTGTAACTTTTATTAAACAGAATCCACATGTAAGTGGAACCACATAGTTCAAACCCATGTTGTTTAAGGGTTAACTGTATTAGTGAACTCGAGGTTTTTTTTGGAGACACAGTCTCACTCTCTCACCTTCAGTAGAGTGTCATGGCATCATAGCTCACGGCAACCTCCAACTCTTGGGTTCAAGACATTCTCTTGCCTCAGCCTCCCGAATATCTGGAACTACAGGCGCCCACCACAACACTCAGCTATTTTTAGAGAGAAGGTCTTGCTGTGGCTCAGGCTGGTCTCAAACCCATGAGCTCAGGTGATCCACCCACCTCAGTCTGCCAAGTGCTAGTCAAGAGTTCTAACAGTGGTTCTCTGCTTCCCCAACTTCCAGACTGGCAGGGGTCCTGCCTTCCCCGGCAAGTCAGTTCTGTAGTGTTACTCTGAGTGCTGTTCCTGAAGGGAGACTCAGCCTAGAGCTTGCTCCTTCAGCCTTCCCAACTCATTTATAACCCTCTATCTCTCCATATTGAATTATTTTCTGCTAATAATACATACAGAGGTTTCTACAGGCTTCCACTTATTTTTTTTTTTAAGAGACAGGGTCTTACTCTGTCACTGGATCCTGGAGCACAATGGCACAATCATAGCTCACCACAAGCTCAAACTCCTTCCCTTGAATAATCCTCCTGCCTCAGCTCCTAAAGTCCTGGGACTATACTTGGCATTTTTTTTTTTTTGAGACAGTGTCTCAATCTGTCACCTTACGTAGAGTTCCGTGGTGTCATACCTCACAGCAATCTCCAACTCGGGCTCAAGTGATCCTCTTACCTCAGTTTTTCTATTTTTGGTAGAGACAGGGTCTGGCTTTTGCTCAGGCTGGTCTTGAACTCACCTTGGCCTTCTAGAGTGCTAGGTGACCCCTCTTGTTTTTTGTTTTTGTTTTTGTTTTAGAGACAGAGTCTCACTTTGTCGCCTTTTGTAGAGTGCTGTGTCATCACAGCTTAAAGCAACCTCCAAATCCTGGGCTCAGGTGATTCTCTTGCCTCAGCCTCCCGTGCAGCTGGGACCACAGGAGCCCGCCACAACGCCCCATCATTTCTTGTTGCAGTTTGGCCAGGGCTGGCCTCAAATCCGCAACCCTCGGTATATGGGGCCAGCGCCCTACTCACTGAGCCACAGGTGCCGCCCCTCTCTTGTTTTTTTGTACAACCCTTCCAACTTCTGAGGAAACCCAACTGTAGAAAAGTACCAAGAACAATTTCATTCTCATCTAGAAATTCAAAGTTCATTTTCATTTTTAAACTGATTAAATAATATTCTAACTCCACCTGTCAGAGATTAAAATGTGAGCATTTAGCATCTCAGTGGAACGCAATGAATTGTATATAATAGGGTTTTATTATATAAATCAGGGCCGTTTATATGAATGAGAAAAGGCACTAGCTTAGGCAATAGGGAAGAGGGAATAGCAAACTGGAGCATAGGTGCCATCACTAGATACGTTCAATTCTAATTTTTTTTTTTTTTTTTAAACAGACTCTCACTATGTCGCCCTTGACACAGAGTGCCGTGGCGTCACAGCTCATAGCAACCTCAAACTCTTGGGCTTAAGGGATTCTCTTGCCTTAGCTCTCAAGTACCTGGGACTACAGGCACCTGCCACAACACCTGGCTATTTTTTTTTGTTGCAGTTCTCATTGCTGTTTAGCTGGCCTGGCCGCCAAACCCACGAGCCTCGGTGCATGTGGCCAGCGCCATAACCACTGTGCTACAAGTGCCACTCAATTCTAATTTCTGAAAACACACTGGTGAGCAAACTAAAAGTGCAGCCAGAATTAGTCTGTAACTTTGTGTTTTGTATTATAAAAATAATAAATTATGCTATCTAAAGTTGGAAAAGAGACAAAGGTAGCTCTAATCACAGTACAATAAAATAGTCACTATCGGCTCGGCACCTGTGGCTCAATGGGCTAAAGCACCAGCCGCGTGCACCTGAGCTGGCGGGTTCAAATCCAGCCCGGGGCTGCCAAACAACAATGAAGGCTGCAACCAAAAAAATGGCCGGGCATTGTGGCGGGTGCCTGTAGTCCCAGCTACTTGGGAGGCGGAGGCAAGAGGCTCACTTGAGCCCAGGAGTTGGAGATTACTGTGAGCTGTGATGCCATAGCACTCCATCCAGGGTGACAGTTTGAGGCTCTGCCAAAAAAAAAAAAAAAGAAAAATAGTCATTATCAACCAGTTGATCTTTTCAGTTTGTTTGTTTGTTTTTGTAGCATCGTCATAGCCATAATTACTCATCAGGTGTCTTTCAACTTTATTCCTTTCAACATGTGGTGCTAAAGATATAATAGAATATATCATATACTAACACATGCCTACAGTGTAGATGAATTTTGAAAGTATCATGCTAAGGAAAGAAACCAGTTACAAAAAAACACACATTGTACAATTCCATTCCAAATTCGCAGAGACAGAAAGTAGATTATAGTGCCCACAGAGGAGCCGAGTGGGGACTGGGTTTCAGGATTGGAAGTCAAATTTTTTTCTTTCATTCTTTTTTTTTGTTTACTTTTTTTTTTTTTGTTTTGTTAGAGTTGAGTCTCACTTTATCGCCCTTGGTAGAGTGCCATGGCGTCACACAGCTCACAGGACCCTCCAACTCCTGGGCTTAGCTGATTCTCTTGCCTCAGCCTCCCACGTAGCTGGGATTACAGGCGCCCACCACAACACCTGGCTATTTTTTGTTGCACTTTGGCCAGGGCCGGGTTTGAACCCACCACCTTCAGTATATGGGGCTGGCGCCCTACCCACTGAGCCACAGGTGCCCTTGGAAGTCAAATTAATCCAAAGGATCACAGGCTCTCAGGGTTTGACAGGACTCCCAAAGGAAATAGGCACTTTTTTTTTTTGAGACCACATCTCACTCAGTTGCCCTCGGGTTGAGTGCCATGGCATCATGGCTCACAGCAATCTCAAACTCTTGGGCTTAAGTGATTCTCTTACCTTAGCCCCCCAAGCAGCAGGGACTACAGGCACCCACCACAACACCTGGCTATTTTTTTAGAGACTGGGTCTCGCTTGTGCTCAGGCTGGTCTGGAACTCCTGAGCTCAGGCAATCCACCCAACTTGACCTCGCAGAGTGCTAGAACAACAGGCATGAGCCACTGTGCCTGGCCAGACACGTGTACTTTCAAGGTTATCAACACAGACTGATTTTTATGAGCCAATCCTCTACAAAATCTTGTCCCATCATGTGCATGAATACATCCAACATGACAAACAGTTCTCACATAGTGGGTACTTAATATCTCTTGAATGATGAACGAAGCTCTCAGCTGGGGTCTGGCCCAGAACCAACCAGGTAGTGATCTGTGGTCCCTGTAGTGTAACACAGAATGGGCCCTCTTTCCTTCCCTTCCTTCTTTCCTTCACATATCATAAAGCTCATCCCTTAATACATGTAGTGTATGCTTCAGTGGTGTTTAGTACATTCACAGAACTGTTCAAACATCAGCGCTGCCTAATTCCAAAACATCTCATCACCCCAAATAGAAGGCTTATACCCAGTCCCCACTCTGCTCCTCCCTGCACACTGTCATCTACTTTCTGTCTACAGATTTGGAATGGAATTATACAATATGTGGTCTTTTGTAACTGGCTTCTTTCCTTAGCATGATATTTTCAAGATTCATCTATATTGTAGCATGTGTCAGTACTTCATTTCTTTTTGTGGCTAAATAATATTCTATCATATCTTTAACACCACATGTTGTTTATCCAGTTGATGGCATTTGGGTTGTTTCCACATTTCTGCCATTATGAATAATGAACTTCTATAAACATTCATTTTTATTTGGACATGTCTTCAATTCTCTTACACATGTATCTAGAGTGGACAAAATTATATATAGTAGAACCTCCATAGTTAACCACCTCTCCACATTGACCACTTCCTTAACTTGACCCAATTTTTTTTCTTTTTCTTTTTTCTTTTTTTTTTTTTTTTTGCAGTTTTTGGCCAGGACTGGCTTTGAACCCACCACTTCTGGCATATGGGGCTGGAGCCCTACTCCTTTGAGCCACAGGCGCCACCTGACTTGACCCAGTTTTCATAGACTGGACATGCATCACATGTACCTGTCAGTACAGTAGGCCTAATTCCTTGTGTTGGCCACCTCTGAATGTTTACTAGTTTTTTACAGTTCCTTGGATGTGCAACTTATAGAGGTTCTCCTGTATATGTTTAATGAATATCCAATACCCACTTGGGGATACTGTGAGAACTGATAAGATAATTCATGCAAAGCTTTTAACACATAGTAACTGTTTAGTAAATGTTACCTGATAGTAATTAATACTCTTATAGCATTTAATATGTGCCAGGTGCTGTTTTACACATATTCATTCATTTTCACTGCACAATAGCCCTTGACACTAGCACTATCATGGTTTCCATTTTACAGACAGGGAAATGAGGCTCAGAGGAGTTGGTGAGGTAAGGGAGAAAGTGAATCCAAGGAGTCAAGCTCAAAATTCCACAGGCTGAAGGCCAACCAATCTACTACCTCTCCTATCAACTTCTATTAGCAGTATTCTGCATGACCTCAGCTTGTTAACCTCTAAAGCACTAGTTCCTGCTAGGATCACAGCTAAGTCTGCAAGAGCACTCAAACTTGGAGTTCCTAAGGGCAGTTCTGAGAGTATTAATGTATGAGTTCCTCATCTGGTGATATATTTACCCGTAAGCTGAATAAAACCTGAATTAATAATATGTACCAGTTGGGGGAGGGGATATTTAAAGTAGTAAAATTTATTCACCAGAGATGGAGAGAATACAGCGGTGAGCAAGATAGGCAAGGACCCTGCCCTGAGCTAAAAGACATTTGACAGTTAAACTTGATACAAACTGGCATAAATAACAGGGAATATGTTGGCTCAAGGCACTAAAAATTCAAGACATAGGCCTTGAACTATCCCTCAGTTCTGCTTCCCTCCCTGTGAGCTTCATTGGCAGGTTCCCTGTGACGGCAAAAACGTTGCCAGCAGGTCAAGTTTTCAATGTCCAAGTTCAAGAACAAATAGGAATTAGAAATGACCCAGAAAATAAAGGTCTCAGAGGGTCTCCTTGGCTCTGATTGGGTCATATGCCTATCCCAGAACCAATCATTATTTGCAGAGAAATCCACGGCTCTGATTGGCCAGGCCTGGGAGTGGTGCCAATTCGCTGGAAGCACGTGGACTGGGAGCAGAGAAAGGAGTGGTTTCTGAAAAGAAAGTATAGGTAATTTACCAGAAAATTGGTGAATGGTTGCTGGTGGGAGAAACCACAGATTAACAAATCAAATTTACAGAGATTACTAAATTATCATCGAAATAATAGCAGCCACAACTTCAATTATTTGATTATGAAAGTCCTCCACACTGTATTAGTATATAAAGAGTGGTCTTATCTAAACGTCTAAACTGGGGGCTAGAGAAGGTTCCCTAGGAAAATGACAATTGAGCTGAGGCCTGGTGGGCTGGGCACCTGTAGTACAGTGGTTACGGCGCCAGCCACGTAGACCCAGGGTGGTGGGTTCAACCCGGCCCGGGGCCAACTAACCAACTGCAACCAAAAAATAGCCGGGATTTGTGGCGGGCATCTGTAGTCCCAGCTACTTGGGAGGGTGAAGAGAGAGAATTGCTTAAGCTCAAGACTTTGAGGTTGCTGTGAGCTGTGACATCACGACACTCTACCAAGGACAACATGGTGAGACTCTGTCTCAAAAAAAAAAAAAAAAAAAAAGCCTAGTGTTGTGGTCCCAGCTACTTGGGAGGCTGAGGCAAGAGGATCACATGAGCCCAAGAGTTTGAGATTGCTGCGAGCTATGATGCCATATCACTCTACCTAGGGTGACAAAATGAGAGTCTGTCTCAAATAAATAAATCAAATCATATATCAACTTCATTGAGGTATCCTTTACGTATAATTAAATGCACCCATTTGAAATGTACAGCATAATATATGTATGTGTGTAACCACAATTTTAATCAAAATAGAAACATTTCCATCACTCCAGAAGTTGCCTTATGCCCTATCCAATCAGTCCCACTCCCACCTCCTGCCCCAGACCACTCCCACTCTGTGTTCAGTCCCCATAGCTTAGTTTTGCCTGTTCAAACATTTCACACAAAAGGAGCTATACAGTATATATTCCTTGGTGTCTGACTAATTTCTTGCAATATTATGCCTGAGAGAAACGTTCATGCTGTTGCATATAGGAATCATCTGCTAGTTTTCGTTCCTGCATAGCATTTCGCTGTGTGAATTTATTTCTCCATTCTACCGCTGATGCACATTCAGTTCATTTCCTGTTTAGGATGTCCTGTTGAGTAAAGCTGCTATGGACATTTTTCTCTCATTTCTGTTGGGTTTAAACCTAGACTAGCTAGGGGAGATGTATGTTTAGATTTAGCAAATGTTTAGACGTCATAGGGGAGATGTATGTTTAGATTTAGCAAATACTGCCAGTGTCAACCTAAATAAGAGCAAGGGGCCCTCTAAGAGAAAATGATATTTATGTGGGACTAGGATACTGGGCTGGATATGGGCATACCACAGCAAACTATATGCATATTCAGGGAAGTAAAGGAAGACAAAGATTTTTAAAGGACCAGGAAGGAGAATTGCGTTGCATAATTGTTTTAAGATAATGATCCTCGCATATAGGATCAATAAAGAGGATGTCACCAGTGCAAAGTTGGTCAGGCAGCTGCTAAGCAGATGTCCTTGCAGAACGATTCTTTTGTGTAAGGTTGCAAGGGCCTTTGTGCAAGGTTGTGGTTTGGCAGAGTCTTTAGTGATAGTTTTTTTCAGGCATTCATGCATAAATACCCTCTTTTCAGGCTGGGTACCTGTAATCCTAGCATTCTGGGAGGCCAAGGCCAGTGGATTGCCTGAGCTCAGGAGTTCCAGACAAGCCTGAACCCGAGCAAGACCTCCCCATCTCTAAAAATAGCCAGGCATTGTGGAGGGCGCCTGTAGTCCCAGCTACTTGGGAGGGTAAGGCCAGGGGATCACTTGAGCCCAAGAGTTTGAGGTTGCTGTGAGCTGTGATGCCATACCACTCTATTGAGGGCAACAAAGTGAGATTCCGTCTCAAAAAAAAAAAAAAAAAAAAAGAACCCTCTTTTCATGTGCTTCCTGGGGCTCTACTTGTCAGATTTTTTTTTTTTGAAAACTGAAGAAAGGCTAGTGTGGTTGACATGTAGAGAACAAGAGATGATGAGGCTGAAGAGGAAGAAAGGGCTAGATCCATCCTCAGCCCAGACCCTAAAGAGCAATGGAAATCACAGGAAAGATTCAAGTCAGAAAACGGCATGGGTAAAATTGCATTTTAGAAAGATGTCTGGCTGCAGGGCAACACCACCAGCACATGCCAGCACGCTCCTGGGCTTTGCTTTCAGCACTGGTGAACTGTGGCCTTCAGCCTTCCTCCTTTTTGCCTAATTTACAGTTAGGAATGGAGATAACTGAGGAGATGAGGATATAACATGTTTTGGACACTTTTCATAAAGTTGGGAGAACAAAAATTATGTCAGTTTGCACAGCAACATTGTTTAAAAGAGTCCATTAAGCTGGCCATGGTGGCTCGTACTGGTAATCCCAGTATCTGGAGAGGCTGAAGTGGAAAAATTTCTTGAGAACAGGAGTTCCAGACCAGCCTGAGAAACAAAGCAAGATCCCATCTCTACTAAAAACAGAAGAATTATCCGGTGTCATGGCAGACATCTGTAGTTCTAGCTACTGGAAGGTTGAGCCAGGAGGATTCCTTGAGCCCAGAAGTGCAAGGCTGCAGTGAGCTATGGTGATGCCACTGCACTCCAACCTGTCGCTAATTTATAGGGAAGCTCTCTGTTCAGGAAGAAACATGAAATTCAGAGAGTGCCCAATGTAGTTTAAATCCTGTTGCTGAGGTTTGATCTTCTTGTTTCCCAGCATGGATTTGGAGAGTCAGATCATATCTCAGGGTTCTTGGCATAGGTAGGTGGCTTTCAAGCAGAAATCAGTGCAGAACAGAACATGAGTCTTGAGTGACATTTCTGGTGCTCAAAGATGCAATGATGATGCCAAAATGATTCTTTAGCACCTCAAGTCTGTCACATTGGAAGAGGGAGAGGAGGAGGAGAAATGAGAAGCCACAGAAGCAGCTGTGGAAAGTCAAGAGGGTGGCATGGGTCGAAGAGTATTTGGGTGTGAGGCTGTTTCAGGTTGTCAGATCTTGGAATCCAAAGGACAAAATAGGTAAGGTAGGGTTGAGCTAATGATGGCTGCTGAAAAATGTTGTTGCTCATGAAAGACTTCACTGGCAATAGCACAGGCAAGCCACACTCAAGTGCCCTGAGGCTGTCTCTCTAGCCTAATGTGGTTTTGCAGGCCCCTGTGGCCTATTTTCCAGGAAGCAGTGACTTCTCCTTCCATAGAATCACTGCTTGTCTCTGCCACATGCCTTGTCCAAGTGAGGAACCATCTGTCATCTGCCCACAGCTCTTCCTCCTACCCCTAACCATGGTGGTCCCTGGCACCCCGTCTTGAGAGCTCTGTCTGTACACTCTCCCCCAGAACTCATCCTTTCTCCAGATATTCTATTTCTGTTGGTGGCATCAAATCTCTCTTCTCTTACCCGTGGCTGAAGCAAGAGTTGTGGTTGGTCATTGCAGGCATGCTAAAGCTTTACCACTCTGTCAAGCCCATCATTTTTTTTGTTTGTTTTTTTGAGACAAAGTCTCTATTGCACTGGGTAGAGTCCTATCGTGTCACCTTAGCTCACGGCAACTTCAAACTCTTGGGCTTGAGCAATGCTCTTGCCTCAGCCTCCCAAGCTGGGACTGCAGGCATTCACCTCAATGTCCAGCTAGTTTTTCTTTTCTTTCTTTCTTTTATTTTTTAAGTAGAGATAGCATCTTGCTGTTGCTCAGGCTGGTCTCAAACTCCTGAACTCAAGCAATCCGCCTGCCTTGGCCTCCCAGAGTGCTAGGATTACAGGCATGAGCCACTGCACCAGGCTAGCACATCATTTTTATTAAAACAAACAAAAACTCCTCTTTTTATTATGAAAATTTTCAAATATTATACAGGGGAAGTAGTATCATGGACCTTTAGATGCCCTTCACCCACCCAGCTTCAATAATGTTGAACAAAATGGCCGGTCTTTATTTCGTCTATAATCCCAACCACCCCATCTTCCCAGGGGACTCCACCCCATCTTCCCAGTGGATTATTTTAAAGTGATTCCCAGACATTATTTTATATTCATAAATATTGCAGTAAGCCCAAAGCCTTTAAATCGTTCTGGTCATTTAGAGGGGCTGTTGAGTCCTATAAAGATGGAGATAGAAGGCTGTAGCAATTTTCCCAC
Source organism: Perodicticus potto (assembly GCA_963574655.1). Taxonomy (NCBI): domain Eukaryota; kingdom Metazoa; phylum Chordata; class Mammalia; order Primates; family Lorisidae; genus Perodicticus; species Perodicticus potto. Next base: position 22,391 of record CAUYRH010025839.1, read on the forward strand.
TTTAGCCTCCCAGAGTGCTGGGATTCCAGATGTGACCCACCAAGCCAGCTTTAGGACATTGGGTTTTATTGTAAACTGGTGTGGAGACCTGGTGTGATAAAATTTATGTTTTTATTACCTGGCTAGCTCAGTTGGTAGAAAAAAATATGTTTGTATCAAGATTACTGTTACTGGCTGCTCTATAGAAAACAGATGGTATGAACGAAGAGATGAAGTGGATAAATCCATCAGAAGTCTACAGTAGCCCTTTGGTACAGGGTTCCCCCATTCAGGGCTGAACAGGGACCCCCTTATTTTCTAGGCCTGGACAAACAGGCCTTCTCCAGATGGTGATTTCTGGACCCCAACAGGATTAGAGAAAAGCTGCCTGACCAATATCTCAACTGGACAACCCTTCCTGAAGTGAAAACATACAGCCTGTTGCTTTGCCTGGGACAGGAATTATGAGGACTGTGTTCAGTTGCTAATACATTCATTCACTAACCAACCTAGGCAAGCTGTTTTCTGTCTGCCAGCTCCCGGCCAACTGTGACATACATTCCCAAGATGCCCCCTTGCTTGAAAGTAGTATGCGAACCCCTGGACAAAAGACCCACGTGGGTTTTCCTACTTGGGAATCTCCACTCACTGCCAAAAGCTTGTTACCCTTCTTTGTCGCCCTTCTTTCTATATCTTTCCCTGTAAATAAACTTTGTCCTGTCATTTATTCACAAGGTCTGGGGTTTCATTCTTGAATCTCCAGACCAAGGACCCGCCACAGAGAGAAAAATGCCAGTAACACTTTCAGGAGACGACGGGATAGTGAGGGGAGCCAGGGTGGTAGCAAGGAGCTGGAGAAAATCAGATGATTTGAGAGATACTTTGGAGGTAGAAATTGCCCTAACTTCCTCTAGTCGCCCCAACAATCAGACATCAGCATTAATTCCATGATGTCATTGTTCTGAATGAAAGGCTTCCATGGTAATAATAACAGCAAATGTCAAGAGTCATGACAATAGGAACAACAGCCTCAGTTGACAATTGTGATCGCTCTTACTATGTGCTAGTCTGTGTTCTGGACGCTTTGTTTTAACTCATTTAATCTCTGCTAAAATCCAATTGAGATTATTCCCAATTTACTAATAAAAACACTGAGACAAAGAAAGATTCAACAATTTGCCTGAGGTCATACAACATTCCTAACACAGCAAATGTGAACTTGGCTGCCCCATCCATTTCTGATTCCCTCTCCAGCTCCATTTCCCACTGCTGTCCTGCCTGTCCTGGCTGTCCCCTGCCCTGGCTCAGCCTGCTGACTCACCACAGAGCCCTACTGCCCTGGGCCCCACACTCTGCTTCTCTCTGCACTTCCCCCCGCCCCCCATCTCTCCAACAGGGAGCCATTCCTGAGTCTTGATTAAACACAGTCTTGATTACAGTGGGATACAGTACGGACAGGGATGGTTTGTCATGGCATCCATGTTACCTTGGTGCCCTGGGGAGAGTGGAAAGATGGTTTCTGCCTGGCAACAACTTAAGTTCACTGTCAATCTTTCTGTAATAGTTGCTTTTCTGAGCAGATTCAGTAGGACCTCACTTAATATCATTGGTAGGCTCTTGGAAAGGGCCATCTTAAGCAAAATGTTCTATAATGAAACCAATCTCACCACAGGCTAACTGATAGAAACAAGAGTTCCTGTGGTATATTTCTGGTCACAAAAACATCAACAAACTTCTAAATGGACCAAAACCCTTCTAATATGAGGCATGAAAAAAATGTGAACTATATATGCATTTAAAAAAGATTAATAAAAACAAATAATTATTTAAGCAATTATTCCAGTTCAGGGTTGCAAGTCACTGAAGCCTGGCTTTGCCTAGTTCAGGCATGTCCCAGCCCTGGGCAGATGACATCCTAGTGATCTATGACATCCACATCACTGAATGGGACACTAGGACCATCTCACCCACACTGGGACCATGTAGACACACTAGGGAATCTAATGTGCACACCTTAGGGATGTGAGAGAAACCCGGAGTACCCAGAGAAAATCTACACAGTCGTGGGGAGAACATAGAAATAGCACGGGGACGGTGGCCCCAGCCAGGCAATGATTTTTCTTTCTCACAGAATCATGTTGGAATGAAAAAAAAATGTCATTTGACATTCTGGTGTGTGTCTTTTACCTTATAAGTTTTTCTTAAAGATGGTTTTGGAGGCTCGGTGCCTGTGGCTCAGCGGGCTAAGGCACCAGCCACGTACACCTGAACTGGCGGGTTCGAATCCAGCCCGGGCCCGCCAAACAACAATGACAGCTGCAACCAAAAAATGGCCGGGGCGTTGTGGCGGGCGCCTGCAGTCCCAGCTACTTGGGAGGCGGAGGCAGGAGACTCGCTTGAGCCCAGGAGTT
>CAUYRH010025842.1:0-22892 GCA_963574655.1 Perodicticus potto
GTCCCAGCTACTCGGGAGGCGGAGGCAGGAGACTCGCTTGAGCCCAGGAATTGGAGGTTGCTGTGAGCTGTGATGCCACAGCACTCTATCCAGGGTGACAGCTTGAGGCTCTGTCTCCAAAAAAATAAATAAATAAATAAATAAATAAATTTTAAACAGTCATATCAGTACGATATTTCATTGGGTGTATAAAAAATTGCTATTTTGAGAAACAGTAGTCAAAAGGCAATGTTATTATGCCAAAGCTGCGAAGGACACCCTGCCAGCATAACTGCCCAAGCAAATCACTTTTCAAACTTCTCATTTTAATACTGCAGAAAGGTTAATCAAAATCATACCTGATTCTTAAGACAATATTTCACTTAAAAAAAAGTCATAACATCCAGTAATACAAACTTTCTGCTTTCACCAACATGTTTAACTCCTTTATTAAGTACAGAGCAACATGCTTTCAACTCTTCATACTACTTCCTGTTCCTTTTTATTTACCTCAGATAAAATTACACGTTCAAATTTCATCAAGCAAAACAAATCCCTTATTTGAGCAATGAGAGAAAGCTATTATATAGATAACCTAGACTCTAACATCTCTAAATTCTAAACTTAAACATTATCCATTTATATATTTAGAAAACTTCTTAGTCCTTTACTTCAGAGGAGGTTATAATAGGAAAGGAAGTTAGATCCAAAGAACAAATGGAAGAAAACCAAGGTTTTTGCCTTCTAAACAGGTGGCCTATAAAGGAATGTTCCAAATCACTCAGATATGTTATCACTTACTGGGACACACAGGCAAAGCCGCCAACATGCAGGACTCTTGTTCTCTCATTAGTTGCCTGGCCAAATTTCTTTTTCATAACTAGGTTTCATAGTTGCTCTAGCCATTATAGTGAGTGCCGGAGAAATAACTTTTGGCTAAATGAAAAGGGTCAGGCAAAGAGCTGGGGAAGAAGAGGATACAAAGAGGAACAACAAGAAAGGGGCCACGGCTGCAGAGGAGGCAGGATGACGCGCCCCAAAGAAGCTAGTATCTCTGCAAACAACGTATTTAGTAATCAACAAATCTTGGTTAAAAGCCAAAGGGCTAGAATTTATTCTACTTTAAAACCACTTTAAGAACAACAACAAAATAACTTTATCAAATTGAAAATCATCAACTCTCTGAGTTCAACAACATTCATGCTCAGATACAACATATAGCCTGGTACTTTGACAACATGACAAAGCAAAACTTCAGAACCAAAAAGAAATACTTTACTGAATATCCTCAGATCTAGGATTTAAATACTCTGCTTAATGTTGGGCATCCTGGCAAATCAAGAAAGACACAGGCCATGGGACAGGACATCACTTGAGTATTAGTTAAACTGTCAGCCACTTGGCCAGATTAGCAAACACAACTTTTCTTCTCCTTTGGGGTAGGCTGAATGAAGGGAATAAAACCTATAGATTAAAAGGCTTTCTTCTCAGGCGGCACCTGTGGCTCAAAGGAGTAAGGCGCCGGCCCCATATGCCAGAGGTGGCGGGTTCAAACCCAGCGCTGGCCAAAAAAAAAAAAAAGGCTTTCTTCTCAAATATATAATACTCTTTCAGAATCAACATTTTCAGTGAAATACACATCTAGAATAAACTGGGAAACAAAACGTAAAGAGTTTTACTTTTAAGTGGATCCTCTATCTTTTAAACATCATGTGAAGAAATTTGTGCTGAGAATGCCCACTTCATATCTGATTTCCATAAAGGTTAGACTATAGCACTCAGAGTATTCAACCAAAATTTTATCAATTAAAAAAAGCAAGGAAAAAATAAATAAAAAACATGACAAGTGTATCATGTGTTAATTACCATTATACATTTTGATGCCATACATGAACTAAGACTATATGCTATTATAGTTTTGAACAGCAAATTTTACTAGAGTCCTCTCTTCTATGTTAAATATGAATGGCTAAGAATTTCACTCAAGATGTGCAAAGGGACAACTTATATATTTGATATCTCAATACTATGAAGAAAATAAAATTATCTTAATTAGTTTCAAAAATGTTGTTCTGAACTGACAAATATTTTCTGGAACTTTTTCTGGTATGGTATCAATGTATCTGTAGTAACTGAACCTGGATTAATTAGTAGCAAATTAATACAGGGGTAATACAGGTTTGTTTTACATTTGAGAAGATAATATTTTCCCCTTTCCAATTTGGTCTCTAAAATTGTAGTGTGGTGTGTAATTTATAAATTTCATCATAGATGGGGTGCTATGTATGTGTGGAGCTTTAATCTCCATTCTGGAGGCAGCTATTTGCCCTAAATGACAAAAGCCATTCTAGAAGTAATTACCTAGCATTTAATCCAAAGGCCAGATGGCTACCTCAAATGCTTTGGCTATCTTAATCTCCAAACTACACCAGCAGCTTTGTTATTAGTAAAACGAGTATTATGTGAACTAAGTGGCCTTCTTGTTATTTAGCATAATGGATGTTAGAAATCACTGGGGTAACCTAAGTGGCATTAAGAAACACGTAGACTATTAGAAATATGCAGACCTTCCACACTCGGCTGAGACGCAAACAGGTATTAAGACTCTAGCAAGCCCAGGAGGCTCTGTTGCTAGGAATGCTCCTAAGCTTGATTCTAAACAGCTGTGTTCAGCCAGTGATCTGGAAGATGCGGGCTGCTTGGTGCAGGCCACATTCTGTCTCTGATACTATCACATTTGCCTCAGTAAATTTTTCAGGGAAAGGTCTGGTCAAAGTACTTAAACAGAACTAGGCTGCATTCAATTTACACAACTATAGTAGAACCCCTCTAAGTTGACCACCCAAGGGACAGTAACAAATTGGTCAACATAAAGAACGAGGCCTACTGTGCTGAAACGTACATGTGGTACATGTCTGGCCTATGAAAATTAGTCAGCTGAAGGAGGAGGCCACTGAATTTTCAGTGTCTGATTGCTGATAAAATTCTGAGGATGCAGTTTCAACTGGAATTGTGGGGAGAACACTTATATAGCCTTTACCTAGCTCTAACTATTAGAGGACAGTTATCTACCAAAAGGTATGTAATAGCTGGGAATTGTCACACTGGCTTAAGCCAGTTTGCAAAAAATAGAAAAGAAAAAAAGATTTGGGCAAATAGAGAAAGTGATTTTTACTAAAACTTTGTGAGGGAAAGATGTATCTGCTGATCCAAACAATCGTTTTGAAATTGAAGTCCCTGTTTTTAAAGTTTCATTATGAGAGATTCATTTTACATAAATCTCCTCCATCTGGAATGCATTTTACTTCTCCATAAACAGAGAACTGGACTAACTGTGAACGATTATTTTCATAAGGGGTAATGCTCTCCTAAAGAATCCCTCTAACACAAACCATATGCTGGTATCTTTGAAAGAAAAGATTATTCTTTGGGAAATTAGTCGTCTATATGAGATCAAAGAAATGGAACCAAAAGGATTTTAAAGATTACAGAGTTTATAGTTTCAAATATTTTCACTGTAAGCACACGGCTTATAAATAATGACTGCATGAAATTTCATTGTATACACAATTCATTTTTTAACATCACATTACTCAGTATGACGCCAACCCGAGGCCCAACCTATCTGCAGAGCCACTGCCTCCTACACGTCCGCTCCCTGTGCTTCCAAACACGGGCACTGCACATCCTCGGAGGATCTAGCAAATGTGCTCCCCTCTCTGAGCTCACCTGCGCAACATGGCAAGTCACTGCAGACATATTATAATTAGAACCAAAATGAAGGTGAACTCTACAAGGCTAGGGACTTTAGTTGTGTCCACTGATATATTCTTAGGGCCTTAGAAGAGTGTCTGGCATTTTGTAGGCAACCACACTTTAACTGAATGAATTCCACAAATATGCCTGCTATGTACTTTCTACTTACATGTGTGACGTGCTGTGCTAGGAACTAAGGATACAGAGGAGAACAAGGCAAAGTGTCTACTGTCAAAGATCTCACATTCCAATAGAAAGTATAATAAATAAGCAAAGTGATTAGCTACAGACCGCAATAACTGTTATGAGGGAAATAAATAGGACACTGTGATGGAGAACCACAAAGGACGCCTTCTCAGACAAGGGTTTACAGTAACCAGGGAGTTAGAAGCAGGAAGAAAAATGTGGACAGATTTGAAACACCTGGATATTTACCCAACAACATCCACTGCTGGCCTAGACATGGGCCACGATGGGAAAAAGGCTGAGTCAAGGATGATTCCCGGGCATTTTACTTTCCTAGGTTTTTACTGTTGTTTTCATTTTGCTTTGAGCTTAAGCAACCAGGTGATTTGATGGTACCATTTATTGAGATAAGACACAAAGGAACTGGGGCAGCGCCTGTGGCTCCAAGGAGTAGGGCACCAGCCCCATATGCTGGAGGTAGCGGGTTCAAACCCAGCCCCCGCTAAAAACTGCAAAAAAAAAAAAAAAAAAAAAAAAGGATACAAAGGAACAAATATTGGAAGGAAAAGAACAAGGTTCATTTGGAATATGTTAAACTTGAGAAATCTATTAGACATCCAAATAGAGGTATCGATTAAGCAACGACTGCCTGGCAAAGAATAGGTGCTTAGTAAACTAATCGAACCGCACAACAAATCAAAAATCAGTCAAACAAGTCAAGGCTGGTTGCTTTCAAATCCAGAGAACCAAAAATGTTGGGTACACCTACAAAGAAATGCTAAGGGGATTTTTTTTTTTTTTTTAAGACAGAGTTTCACTTTGTTGCCCTGGTGGAGTGCCGTGGCATCATAAACAGCAACATCAAACTCTTGGGTTCAAGCGATTCTGTTGCCTCAGCCTCCCAAGTAGCTGGGATTACAGGTGCCTGCCACAACCCTGGCTACTTTTAGAGACGATAGAGACGAGGTCTTGCTCTTGCTTAGGCTGGTCTTGAACCTGTGAGCTCAGGCAATCCACCCAGAGTGCTAGGATTACAGGCATGAGTCCCTACGCCCAGCTTCTAAAGGGATATTTTAACTGAACATTATTCAATCAATGGAACCAATTACTTAATTATTTCCCATAGAGCTACTAAGATCAACTACTTGTTTAAGTATTATGTAGTTAATGCCGTATTATAATAGTTACTAAATGATTTCTAAAAAAAAAAATATCAATAAAAAGTTAATTTTCTAAGAATTAAAGCCCAAATTCAAAAGTATAAAGATAACCTTTCTTTCTTGGTTGAATGAATAGCTATGTCTAAGAAAACTGCTTTAATAAAAAAATCTTTTTCCTCAGCTTTTAATATATTGAACTCAGCATATTTAAAGGTTACTACATAGCAAACACATTGAAGGTGGTTCATCAGCTGAAATAGGGTTTGTCAAACATTTAGATTACATGGCTGATTCTTGCTCTTCCTGTGAGCTGCTTTCCAGGTGGCTAAAAAAACAATCTAAGGAATTCTTTCTACCAGCAGAACAGGTTCCTATAAGAACTATGTATATCAACTTTTAGGACAGGATGTATAAATCACAGGCATTAAGAAGACTCGTGTATAACTTTGCAAATAAATTCCAGAAAGTGATTACCTCAGGTTAGACGGTAATTGGAAGGCACCATCTAGCAGGGTTTCTTAATCTTTGCACGACTGATATTTCGGGCTGGATAATGCCTTGTTGCGGGGACTTCCCTGTGCAGAGCAGCCCCTTGGCCTCCGCCCACCAGATGCCAGCAGCACACCACTGCCCACACCAGAGACTTTCAACCCATACACTGTTCATCTCAGGTGTGCCGTGAACATTTTTAAAGATTATTAATTATTATTATTATTATTTCATTATTTTTTTTTTTTGGAGACAGAGCCTCAAGCCGTCACCCTGGATAGAGTGCTGTGGTATCACAGCTCACAGCAACCTCCAATTCCTGGGCTCAAGCGAGTCTCTTTGCCTCCGCCTCCCAAGTAGCTGGGACTACAGGCGCCTGCCACAACGCCCGGCCATTTTTTGGTTGCAGCCGTCATTGTTGATAGGCGGGCCCAGGCTGGATTCGAACCCGCCAGCACAGGTGTACGTGGCTGGCGCCTTAGCCCATTGAGCCACAGGCGCCAAGCCAAGATTATTAATTCTTAATTAAATTATTTTTGAAAGAAGTTCAAAGCACAGTAAGTATATTCTTTTCTTTACTCTTTTTTTTTTTTTTTTTTTTGATCAATATAATTTAAGTGTGCCCTGGAAGTTTAAGTATAGGTTCTAGTGTGCCACGAGATAGAAAAGATTGACAAACACTGACCCAGACCCCCAGCTGAACAAACAAAAATGTCTCTGGACACTGCCAACGTCCTGTGGGGAGCCCCCAGTTATGACCCACGGACCTAGAGTAATCACAGCTAAGTGTGAGAGATTTGTGGTGGCCTCCACTTTGGCCTCAATGCCCCCACCGCTGGCAACCATACTCTGGCACTGTCTCCTTCCACACAGTATGAGGGTGGGTTCATGTGATAAGGAGAAGGCAACAGAGTGATGGAGTGTTACTTCTAAGACAGAGTCACAAAAGACACTGTGTGGCTTCTGTCTTGCTCTCTCTTGATCACTTGCTCTGGGAGAAACCGGCCATCCTGTCCCAAGGACACTCAAGCAGCCCTTTGGAAAAATCTACAAGGTAAGGAACTGGGGCCTCCAACCAAAAGCTACCTGAACAAGCTTGAAAGATCTTTCTGCCTTAGTCAGGCCTGCAGATGACCGCAGCTCTGGCTAGCATCTGAATGACCACCTCGTGAATGACCCCGAGCCAGAACCACCTGGCTAAGTTCCTATTGAATTTCTGACACACAGAAACTATGAAATAATTAATGTTTTAAGCCACCAGGGTTTAGGTTTGTTTGCTATGTAGCAATTGATAACTAAGATAACATTATATTTATATCTGTTCCAAACACAAAAATAATGAGTGTTAACAACTTGGTGGGTAGCTTAATTCTTACCATTTAGTAACAGAATCACTATATTCTTTTCCAAAGGAAATAAATGCTGGATTAGTAGCAATTTATCTTTTCCAGGCAAAAATGGGCACAGAACTGTTACCCCCAAATTTAGAATGCAGTTTGGGGAGAAAGAAATCAGAATAGATTGGTAGCTTGACTTACGTGGTAAAAATAAAGGATCTTCCACTAAGTCATCTTTGAAAACCCTCTTGGAGACTCACATAGAGAAGTGAGAAGCTCACTGTTGTCTTCTATTCAGTGATACATTCAGCCACTAAATACAAGGCTCCCCAGCAGGAGGAATTTCAGATTTTATCACAGCTCAGGATCACTGGGGGTGATCCAGGGGAAATGGCAGAAAGACTAAGAGAATTCTGTTTTCTCAGATATCTTATAAATCCCAAAGCCACAAGCCTGCTTCCTATTGACACAGGCACATTTCCTATGCTCACTTTGTACAATGAAAGCTAAAATAAATACTAAATGAACTTGGATTAAGTGAACCTTCACATTTTACCTTACTAGGAATAAACAATATTCCAAGCAATTATATCCCTATTTCTTATATAACATGGAAAGCATTCTGCATTTAAACAGGGTATTATGGGCAGAATGGGGCACCGCCCTCCACAATTTTTATGCTTAAATCCTAATCTCCAGTATCTTAGGGGATTTGGAGACAGATTCTTAAAAAAGTTAACTAAATTGGCTCATGGCATAGGGCACCGGCCACATATACCAAAGCTGGTGAGTTCAAGCCCGGCCCAGGCCTTTTAAAACAACAATGACAACCAAAAAATAGCTGGGCATTGTGGTGGGCCCCTGTAGTCCCAGCTACTTGGGAAGTTGAGGCAAGAGAATCGCTTAAGCCCAAGAGTTTGAGGTTGCTGTGAGCTGTGATGCCACAGCACTCTATGTCAAGGGTGACATAGTGAGACTCTGTCTCCAAAAAAAAAAAAGTAACTAAATTAAAAGGAGGTCATTAGGATGGGTCCTGCTTCAATGTAACTGGTGTCCTTATAAGAATAGGAGATTAGGAGATCAGGAGAGTCTGTAGCTCAGTAATTACGGTGCCAGTCACATGCTCTGGGCCTGGTGGGTTCAAATCTGGCCTGGGCCTGCTAAAAAAAAAAAAAAAATAGACAGGTGTTGGGGCAGGCACCTGTAGTCCTAGCTACTCGGGAGGCTGAAGCAAGAGAATCACTTGGGTCCAAGAGTTTGAGGTTTCTGTGAGCTATGACACCATAACACTCTACTAAGTGAGGGTGACAAAGTGAGACTCTGTCTCAACTAAAAGAAAAAGAAGGAAGAAGAGAGAAGACAACCATGTGTAAGCCAAGGAAAGAGGCCCAAAGAAACCAGCCCTGCTGACACCTCCATCTCAGACTTTTAGTCTCCAGAATTGTGGGAAAATATATTCTGTTGTTTAAGCCACCCGGCCTGTGGCACATTTTTACCGTATCCCTAGCAAACTAATAGTGGGTTTTCTGGATATTTTTGTGTTTACTGAGTCCTCTGTGACCCTGAATCCAGTCCCTTCCACTAATCACAGAAACCATGCCAATAGCAAATTAACATGCAGACTCTGACTTTACATTCTCAGCTGTAAAAAGCAAGTCACAGTGACATTAGATTCCCCCAAATTATGCATCAATGGACTGTTAGACTTGAACATCTTTTATTCTGACCTTCTTGACTTTTACAAATACTATAGAGGAAGGAGAAAAAAAATAGTAGAACGAATTTTAACAACTTAAGTAAAAATAATTAAACACTGAAGTTCTTCTCCAATCTAACTAAGGAAAGGGTTGTCAAAATTTGGTGACCATAATCCAGGGCAGAAGACTTACTGAAGAAATGCCCATTTTGTTGAATATGGGTATAGAGATGATTTGCCATTCCAGCCTTGGGGCTGAGCAGCTTGAGTGGACATGAGAGGTGTCCTTAAAATGACATTGAATCTGGCTATCTCTAAGGATAATGTCCCCAGGCAAACTGTTACAGCTAGTCAAACTGGGGGGGAGGGGGAGAATAAAAGCTTTCAAGAAATTAGAATAATTGAACAGCTAAGAAGAATTTTAAAAGAGAAGTGACAGTAGTGACCATTATTATTCTGAAGTCTTAATCCTACAGAAATATGAGGTGATACAGGGCCAGGTGCCAGTGGCTGATGCCTGTAATACCAGCACTTTGGGAGGCTGAGGCAGGAAGATTATTTGAGGCCAGGAGTTCAAGCCCAGCTCAAGCAAGAGTGAGATCTTGTCTCTAATCCCCATCCCCACAAAAAATCTAGGCATGATGGCATGTGCTTATAGTCCTAGCTAATAGAGGCTATTAGGAGGGTCACTTGAGCCCAGGAGTTCAAGGCAACCTATGCTAGTGCCACTGCACTCTACAGCCTGGATGACAGAGCAAGATCTTTTCTCTTAAAAAGATAAAATTGAAAAAAAAAAAAAATCAAGTAAAATAAATAAACTGAAAATTTAAAGATACAAAAAAGTCAGTTCACTACATCTAATACCAACTTCATATGCTGAACATTTATTTACCTTACTGAGGGCTGGGCTAAGTACTCAATATGCATAGTTTAACCTCCACACCAATTCTATATTATTATCATGCCTGGTTAAAGATGAAGAAACAGGCTCAGCGCCTGTAGCTCAAGCAGCTGAGGCGCCAGCCACATATACCAGAGCTGGCGGGTTCAAATCCAGCCTGGGTCTGCTAAACAACAATGACAACTACAACCGAAAAAAAAATAGCCAGGTGTTGTGGCAGGTGCCTGCAGTCTCAGCTACTTGGGAAGCTGAGGCAAAGAGAATCGCTTAAGCCCAGGAGTTGTAGGTTGCTGTGAGCTGTGATGCCACAGCACTCTACCCAAGGCAAGAGCTTGAGGCTCTGTCTCAAAAAAAAATAAATAATAAATAAATTAATTAAAATAAATAAATAAATATGAAGAAATAACTGAGAGGTTATATAATCATATATCTATTTAAAAAACACACAATTATATATCCCTAAGTAATAAAATACTATTATGATAACTTTTGTTCTTTTTAAAGTATAGCTACTAGAAAACTCTAAATTGCACGTGACATATTTCTATAGAGTAGCTATGTTCTTTTTTTTTTTTTCATGTATACATTAATGCATTTATGGGGTACAATGTGCTCATTTCACACAGAATTAGGAACACTTAGATCACACTGGTTAATATATACCTATCTTGTTTACTTAATTATTGTGTTAAGACATTTATACTCTATACTTAATAGATATGACATGTACCCTTGCATTATGCACTGAATGGCGATCCCACCATCCATCCTTCCTCGATCTGACCTCCCCCCGAGTAGCCATGTTCTATACTACATCTATTATCTTCTTCTTAAAATCGAGGAAGAAGGTCAGGTGTGGGGGCTCACATCTATATTCCTGGCACTCTGGGAGGCTGAGGCAGGAGGATCCTTGAGCTCAGGAGTTTGAGACCAGCTTTACTGTCTCTACTAAAAATAGAAAAATTAGTTGGGCATCCTGGCAAGCGCCTGTAGTCCCAGCTACTTAAGAGGCTTAGGCAGGAAGAACCCTTGAGTCCAGGAGGTGGAGACTGCAGGGAGCTACGATGACCCCAGAATGAGACTCTGTCTCCAAAAACCAAACCAAACGAAAACAAAAAAACTAAGAAGTGATTCATTTGCGTAACCACAGACATTTCACTAGAAATCTGAGGAATTAAAAAGTTTCTGATGCTTTTAAACTTACAAAACGAGATGAGTTATCATTTTTCACAGTCTTCGCATTTCCAAATGATTCCAGGATTGGATTTGCTTGCAAAAGCTGCCGTTCAAGTTCCCCCTAGAAGACATTACACACACACACATGAATTAAAACAGCTGTATGTTAATCTAACATCTTTACTTAGGTCCGTGGGGGGGGGGGGAGGGGGGGTCAGGGGGGAGGGGGGAGGGGGAGGTGGGACACACTCTGTTTCTCAGTTCTTTCATCCTGTCTGCCATCCAGCAACTCTTGTTGGCTTCTTACTCCTAGTTATATTAAGCTCTGCTAAAGGCAAAATTAGCATCTATAAAGTGATCACAAAAAGAAAATATCACACTGAATGGAGAAGATAAAACTGAAGCTCAAGGCACATAAATTAGCAAAGAATTTTGAAAATGAAACAAATTTCATAAAATGAAATTTAGCATAACACTTCTAATAAGAACATATCAATACTTCTGCTTATTTTAACTCTGCCTTGTTTGAAAGATTAAGGCAGCTAATTGGACAATTACCACTGCATTGGCATAAGAACTTCCATTTTTCCAAGGGGTTTCACATAATATCTCTATGGTACGGACAGGGCAACGTCCTTACCTCCACTTACAGAGGATGGTAAACATGGTAATGCTACTGACCTGCTCGGATTTAAAAGGCTAACCATAGAGTATTTGGTATAATGTGTGCTTCAGTCAGGGTCTTTTACATGCAAACTAAGCTATGCAACAGATTTTACAAACAAAAGATATAAGTACACTAATATGTGCTTTAATCATGAAACAATCAAAAACTGTAGAAGAAAGCATGGTGCCATTTCTGGGAAGGGATGTGTTTCTGGAATGTCGTTCAGAATTTTATGACTTAAATAAATCGGCTTTATCCAATCTTTGCTCTGTATTTTAAAATACCCACAGTATTCTGGACCTAAAGAAAAACTACATAAAAACTGCCGGCAAATGCAATTCTCTAAACAAAAAAATGAATATAAAGAAACTCACATAAGATTTTTAAGTTAGTGGCCATTTGTTAATGTGATGCCTTATACCATCACCAAATCCAAAAACAGGAACTGTTTTTGAGATCCAACATACGGTTTTGGGATCAAACCCTGGTTTGGGCTCTGCCACTCAGCTGCAGGGTGAGGCACGCCCCTGAGGCATGTTCCATAGGAAGGGGGTATTCTCCTGATGCATCTCTCTAAGGCACTTATCTAGATTGGCCACATTTTCACAGGTCTTAACTATAATCTACCATTGTGATCAACTGAAACCAGTCAGGAACCAGTCTGACCAATAATCTTAAGCTGTGTGAACATCACCGCACAGTATTACTTCACTTTCTTGGCATGAGATAGTTTTTTCTCTGTATAGTGAATCTTCCTGTTTATTGACTTTAAAGCACTTACCAGGCTATTTCCAACACAAATCTTTCTAAAACATTACACAATGCCAAATTTCCTTAAATATGGTATCCTGATCCCATTTTGATGCCTGAGAGCCATCAACAAGAATATTAGCTATTATTCTGTGATAAAATCAACTGCCTTTTCCCTTGAGGCCAGAGGTCATTTCCATCAGCATGCCTATGAGTAAAACTTTGCAGTGCCCTGGTGGGTCAATTGTTTGGGCCTCTAACCTTGCTTTCTGTTGTTGTTTTGCCTAATTCTACCTGTGTAATCAGACTGTGGAAACCATCAGAAAAACACTGACGTTCCAATAAGCAGGGCAATTACCTTTACTCTAAAGATCTGTTAGATCAAGGTATCAAAATGGATTCCTTAAAATTATATACTATCCTGCCAAATCATAATAAGTAGATTTTCATATTCCCTCTTTAAAGTGTTTCCCTAACGTGCAGATAAAGCAAGTAACACATACCCTATTTTACTATTGCCTAGACATGGCTACACAGATTCTTAGGTTCAAGATTTTTGTGGATTCTTTTCTTCCTAGTGAGTGTGTGTGTTACCTACTGACTTTATTCTTCTTTGTGTTGGCTTAAAATAACTTACAGGGTTAGTTCTGTATAGGCTGTATCCCCTGTACCCAGCTTAGTCAGCATCAGATCAAAATGACGCTCCACAAATGTTTGCTGAATGAACAGAGGTCCTGAGGCTGGGTGTAGTGGCTCACATCTGTAATCCTAGCACTCTGGGAGGCCGAGGCAGGAGGATCGCCTAAGCTCAGGAGTTCAAGACCAGCCTTAGCAAGAACGAGACCTTGCCTCTAAAAACAGCTGGTCAGGTGGTCCCAGCTATTTGGGAGGCTGAGGCAAGAGGATCACTTGAACCCAAGAGTTTAAGGTTGCTGTGAGCTATAAATAGCATAGAACTCTATAGAGGGAGATGAAGACTCCGTCTCAAAAAAAAAAAAAAGAAGTTCTGATAGTGTTTGGGAAGGGGATGGTGGTGAGCCAAAAGCAGTGATAAAATCTTAATTAAGGGCCTTGATAGTCACCATCATAATTGTAGGCTCAGGTACTTCTATGTCCCTGCTATTGGTTCTACTACACTAACAGGGTCACGATATGACTCCTAAGGGATTTATGACATCAGTGAGACCAAATAAAGATCTCAAAAACTCATAAATTAAGCCCCAAAAGTTTGACACAAAGTTAGTATCATAAAACATACAAATGGCCTTAAGAAATTATCAGAAATGTTATCATTTCTGTGTTGAATAATTTCTTAATTAGATAAATGGTATTAATACCTCTTATCTGAATTATGAAGGCATTTATAAACCATCAGGGGCAGTGACTACTCACTTTTCTGCTAGAACTGGATGGGCAATGTCCTTTGTTTCTGTTCTATATAAAAATGAGAAATGGTATTTGGAAATGTGCCCAAAAAAAGCAGAGTTAACTGTTGAAATTATTCTTAAAGTTCTAAGTATTTAGAGCTATATAAGGCTTTGAACTTTGAGTCTGCCAATCATGGTGAAAACTACACCCTTGTGTTTATCATATAGTGTATAATGTACACTTGCTATATGATATAGGATGAGTTTTAAATAGCTATAAAAAAAAATAACATTTTTCAAAACTCCAGTTCAGCCAGCAACTAGACTGCAAGAGGACTGGGCTGGGATCAGGCTGTACCCTGCAGGCCTGGCCAGGCAAAGCTGCAAGTGTCTTATTAACCACAGAAGGGTTAGAGGCATACGGCCACAACCAACCAAATGTTGAAAACTGGACTCTAATCTCAACTGGCGGGCTCTTGTTTCTGTACTTGCTACTTGCTATCTATCACCTTTTCGTCCTGGTCCACAGCAGATTAGACAAGGCTGAAGAAGGATACTAAATCATCCCAGAAATGACATAAAAAGTCAGGGAAGCAGGAAGGCTGGCTTGAAGGAATCATTCTTAGAGGATGACCAACTTTTGGAAATTAGTCATTTTCAAATCTGCTCTGAAATTGTACCATGTTGGGGCTTTGGAGTGGCAATAAAATCAATGTGCCAGACTTTGAGGTCTCTAACAGCAACTCGTCACAAGGAAAGAGGGCTATGAGGGTGTACTTGCAGTTGGCTAGTGAAGGCTAATGGGATAAAGCCAAATGAGACTTTCAATTTTGTTATAAAAAGTGCACCAAAAATTCATAGGTAATATTTAAAATTCAACTCTTACATATTGTGACTTTAAATTTTGAAAATTGATTTCACTTATGTCTGCTCCTATTTTCCAAATGAAGATTAAATGTTAAAGGCAATATAAAAGACTAAACCATACCACAAAAGACAGATAGTGTCAAGTGCTGGTAAGGATATGGAGAAATTGGAACCCTCATTTATTGCTGGTGGGAATGTAAAATGACGCAGCATCTTAAAAAAAACAAACAAAAGGCTCGGCGCCTGTGGCTCAACGGGCTAAGGCGCCAGCCACGTACACCTGAGCTGGCGGGTTCAAATCCAGCCGGGGCCCGCCAAACAACAATGACGGCTGCAACCAAAAAAAAAAAAAAAAAAAAAAAAAAATTGGCTGGGCGTTGTGGCGGGCACCTGTAGTCCCAGCTACTTGGGAGGCGGAGGCAAGAGATTCGCTTGAGCCCAGGAATTGGAGGTTGCTATGAGCTGTGATGCCACGGCATTCTATCCAGGGTGACAGCTTGAGGCTCTGTCTCAAAAAAAACAAGCAAACAAACAAACAAAACCAGTGTGGCAGTTCCTCAAAATGTTAAACCGAGTTACCATATGACTCAGCAATTCCATTTCTAGGTATGCACCCAACAGAAATGGAAACATATGTCCTCACAATAACTTGTACGTGAATGTTCATACCAGCATTAATTACAATAGTCAGAAAGTGGAAATAACCCATATGTCCATCAACTGATGAACAGATAAATAACATGTGACATATTTAATATAATGTAATAGTATTTGGCCACAAAAAAGAATCGGGAATTGACACAAGTTATAATGTGGGTGAACCTTGAAAACATTATGCTAAATGAGAGAACAGTCTGAGAGGACCACATATGGTTCCATTCATATGACATGTCCAGAATAGGCAAATTCATAAAGTCAGAAGGTAGATTAGTGGTTGCCACAGGCTGGGAGGACTACTGGTAAATTGCATGGTAAGTCAATTCTATCTCAAAAAAGCTGTTTCAAAAAAAATGGGCAAATAAATGGAAAAATAAAAGATCACCTCAGGAGCCTAGAAATATCTCCCTCCTCCCCATTTATTTAATAGGTCATACTAGCGTCTAGTGATAAAATGTTGGATATATACAAATGGTTACTGGGAACCTGAGCAAGTTTTGCATATAAAGGTCAATGTAAAATCACAAAGCAGTGGTATCAAATCAACCAAAACAAACTCCAACCTTGCAACTATTTTTCACACCGTAACTTTAAGGTGATCATTCTCAAGATGTGGTGAGGAAGTCATGGGTGGGGCACCCCAACAGGTGAGAAGTAATTTTGTGTGTGATTCATTCCTTTCCATGTTGTTCAGTATCTCACACTCCTCAGGTGTGTTGGGGAAGAAAAATTGAGAACCGCTGTTCTAATGTTTCTAAAAACATCACCAGAGTTACTATGTGACTTGACTACTATTAAAATCAACCCGGGAAAAGCCGCGCGGCGGGCTCTGTGCGCGGCGGGGTACAAGCAGGAAGGCGTACAGGTCAGCACCACAGGGAGGCAGGGCCCAGAGAAGGCAGCAGCTTCTTTGGGAGAACTTGCTTCCCAGGGATTGATTTGACCCAAAGTGAAATCTAGGGGGCATGCTACTCACATACAACGGGGATCCACTCTGTAGTTTAAAATGACATCAAAAAAAATGTTAATGATAAAGATGCATGTGTTCCACAGAGCATTCGGAAAACCTAAATCTGTACATTAACTGCTGGACACCAATCTGCTAGTAACCTAGGCACATATTAGCACATACACTTAGCGTGGACTGCCAAAGCACAAAGAAAAGCTAGTTTCTGGTCCAGATTTTCCTTCTTTAAATGGTAAAAAAGGCTTGAAACATCCCATAGGATATTTCATGATTATTTCATTAACTCTCCCAATTTGTACTACTGGTCTGATCTGCAGCTAAGGACGAAAATAACCCTCACAGATATAGAACAACTTTGGTGCCTGACAATTTGTAAGGATTTTAAAGAAAGATATCTGAAAATCTTAGTATATGTGACAATTCCTTGAGATACTGATGACCATTTCTTTATATTAATAGATCATTTCTAATATATTAATAGATCATTTCCATGACAGCATTATTGTTTCTTGCTTTATATTAGCTTTAACATTATGTTTTTGGAAGATAAACCAAAACTGTTCCACTGATAGGCAAAGGACTAAATCCAAGCACAGATATCCTGCTCTGTGCAAGGAATCTGGCTCAGTTCCACCCTTCCTCCCCTCCCACGTGGCAGGAAGTTGAGGTCACTCTCTGCTTCATGGTCTGTTCACTGCTATAACCTGTGGCACTAAAAGGCAGGCATCTGATAATTAGGAAGAATAATGCTCCTCTACTACTTGCCCAGCAGAAAGAAAACCCTAATTTTACATATTAAATACAATTTGGCCTTTATGTCAAAACAAATACAGGCATAAACTGTATAATGCCACAACACTTTAACAGATTAGAAATTTGTAACCCAAAAGGTAAAACTTTTCAAGCTGCAGCTCCAAATTCAAAATTTAGTGTATGGCACGAAGGTAGGTTTCCATGTGTTTAGTAAGTCTTAAAATAATGCCACCTAGTATTTGCCTTATGAAACCATAAGTTCACAGGCTCCATAAACATGCAATTCAATGTCATGAAAAAAGGGCCAAATAAAGATTAACATTTACCTAGAAAACAAGCTTGAAGCAAAATGGCATGCTGCTCCTCACGAAAAAATAAGGCTCTAAGCAATACATCTTCAAAATTAAATATTTTTTATAATAGATTTCACTGAGAACTAATGGCATTTGTTACTAGTAGAGAGTCAATCTAAAGACAGAAATTAGTGCAAACACTCAAGACTGAGAAGCATAAAGAAAAGCACTTGCCTGATGTTTCACTGGTTTAGGCGATTCCTGCTGTTCGTTACAAACAGACAAATGCAAATGTTAGCAAGTTTGGGTTCTTCCCTAGCAGGAAGCCACACCCAAAGCACCAGGCACTCGTGGGTTAGAACGTGGAGGCTGTTGTCACTGCCATTCTCTCAGGCTACATTCTACCCCTTCTGCTTAACTATCTAAAAGTTAAGGACAACTGACATCTCAATTCTTACCCTTTTGCTATCCTTCTTCCCTTATCTCTACCCTCCCCTCAAGCTACTAGGGGCCGCAGCAGGTAACTCTGCAAGTTCAGGCGAACTGCTAAAAATATTTGTGGAGCTTTTCTTGGTGGAGAATAAGAAGTTCTTGATAAGCACTGCTACACGATTTTTAACAATTCTCACCACATCATTGCAGGAAATTAGGATTCAAGCCACAATCGTAATTTCCAGTTTGTCCTGTTAGAAAACCGATTTGATAGCAATTTCCTGTATCCTTGTTCCTCTTAAGGGAAAAAAAAGCTTTGCGAGGTGAGTGGGGTGGAGACAAGGGAGCTCTTAGTAACAGCAGTGCATGAAGTAGATTGGCTTCCTCATTTACAGAGCAAAAACTTACAGGAATATTATGGTCCTTTCTTCCTTTATGTGAAGAAGCAACATGAGCAAGGTACTGAATAACTTTCTTCGTATTTTCCGTCTTCCCAGCACCCGATTCACCCCTGAGAGAAATATTAACATAGGTTTTGCTTTAATATACATTCCAAAATTACAATCGATAAAAGATTAAATTGCACTGGAAGAAGAATTAGTTGAAAATAAATAAATAAATACATAAATAAAGAAATAAATAGTAGAAAAAATAACTATCAGCAGTAGTTAGAAAATAAAATTATTTTTTTAAGAAGTATCAAATAGGTTGGGTATGGTGGTTCACGCCTGTAATCCTAGCACTCTGGGAGGCCAAGGTGGGTGGATTGATTGAGCTCATGAGTTCGAGACCAGCCTGAGCAAGAGTGAGACCCTGCCTCTCCTAAAAAAATGAAAAACTGAGGTAAGAGGATCACTTTAGCCCAAGAGTTTGAGGGTGCTATGAACTAACGCCACAGCACTCTACTGAGGGTGATAAAAGTGAGACTCTGTCTCAAAAAAAAAGAAGTATCAAATAAACTCAAATATGTCTTGGCAGATGCCAGGAAGAGGACACAGGCAAATGTTAACAATACTGTTTTTTTCCCTTTGAGGGGACAGATGGATTCTGCCAAAGAAGTGAAATTTATCAGAATGTTTCTGAAGAAACTACTCAGTACCAGAAACATACCCCGCAGTGCAAACAGAGAATTCCTGAAATAATTAAGGTAATTTGGCAGCGCCTGTGGCTCAGTGAGTAGGGCGCCGGCCCCATAAACTGAGGATGGTGGGTTTTTTTTTTTTGTAAATATATGTATTTTATTATTCTTCATTACATTATTTCCCCCCATCCCCACCCCTCCGTGGTAAGACAGAATTGATTTACAGAAAAGAATACAGAAAACACCAAAGCTCCTGGTAGTGGGAGAGATTTCAAGTGTGGAGAGAGATACTCTCTCTGTTCCTCTCCCGGTCTTTCCCCATCTCCTCCTCTAGGCCTCTAGCCTCAGGGTATATATAGGTGTGTGGGTTCCTTGGCCAGGAAACGAATGAATACAGTCCCTTCCACCGGGGGCAAGGCGAATGAGTGTATCAATGAATGGACACAGTCCAGAGGATGGTGGGTTTGAACCCGGACCTGGCCAAAACTGCAACAACAACAACAAAAAAATAAGATAATTTAATCTAATGGAGTTGAAAGAATTCTGGGATACCCTCTGGTTACTAATATTCATCTAACAATCCACTGAAAGCCTTCTCAAATTACCCTTCAAAACAGGCTACCAATCCCCTCCTTTGTACCAAGGCTGTACCTTGAATGCACTTTAAGATCTTTCCATTGTTGCTGGCCTCAAACAGTGAGCTGCCTGTGCCAAGGACTAAGGCCACGTGTGTTTGTTTTCATTTTAATTCACATAACGTTGCACAGTGTTGACACATAGGCAGTACATAATTTGTTGTCAAAATGAATGAATGCTATAAATTTTGGTCTTGATGTGGACAAATGCTATCACTTTAAATGATTTGTTTTTACAAACAAGCCTGGTGCCATTTCAAAAGCTTCTTTCTATTTTTACTTAGTATTAACCTTGAAATTCAAATGAGCTGTTAGGCACAAGGTAGTGAAAAATGTATATGAATTATGGCCTCTCTGCTGAAATGCTTAAAGTTCCCTAAAACATTATCAAAGCAAACTGAAGGTTACAAATCAATAAAAATCCCAATTTGGATTATAATAAAACTTTTAATATCTAATTTGGTTAATTTTCTTAAAAAAACTAGAAACTTAAAAATGTTATTATATGTACATTGCCAACTAATAATCTCCTAAGCGTTTTGTCTAAGTCTTGAAAATTTATTTTTTCTAAAAACCTCTGACCCTTTTTTTGTATTATGCTTAGAACAATACTATCTTAACCATCTACAAGTTAAATTTTTCAATACACTTACTGGTTGCATTATGTTATTAAGTCTCTGCACCCAGATAACTACAATCTCAACTGTGGGGAGAGTTGGGCAAAGCAATCCTGCTGACCACTTGTGTGGCCTTGAGTAAGGAAATTTTATTCTTTGGTCTCAGTATTCCAGTCTATGAAATGTAGGCATTGGATTAGATACATTTTAGTTCTAAGATCTGATGACTGTAGATATAACCCACTTATTGGCTTAAAAGAATATTTTACATATTAAGTTTATTAACCACCCCTAGTGTTAGTTTTCAAATATTAGGCACCCAAATATACCAATCTTTTATTTTAAGATTTTTGCCTGCTGTTCATGCTTAAAAAGGCCTTTTCTGCACCAAGATTATATTCATCTATACTCTCATTTTTATATCAACTGTATTATTAAATCCATCTGTATTGTCTTCTAGTACTTCAATGGTTTCATTTTTTATAGCTAAATCTTCAATCCCTCTGGAAAAAAAAATTTATAGTTTGAGGTAAGGATTTAATGTAATCTATTCCACAGATGATCTGGCCCATATGCTAATATCAGTGGAACAAAGTGAAATGTCATCTTTAATCTTCTTTTTATTTCCTATACATATGGCTTATTTTAAGCCTGCACCATATTGAAGTGGCTCTGAAATATGACTAACTAGAGTACCCGCCATCCTTCTTCTTTAAAAAAAAGAAAAAAAACAGAAATCAAGAAAACTGAAAGCTTATTTTTTTAGATTAACTTCAGATAATTTTATTCTGCTATCCCTACCCCCATCTCTCTGCCTCCTAAGTAAAAAACAAGTGGAATTTTGACTTAAACAGTATCAATATACATGCTATTTTTAGAAGTGATGCCTCCATCCCTGGGTCTCTCAGGTAAATTCTGTATTTTTCTAAGTTCAAAATAAGCAAAGACATGTTTGCCTTTTTCATAGTACCCAGCACAGTAGGCACTGAATAAATGAATGAATATAACCCCCACACAGTTTTTGTTAACTTTATTCCTAGGCTCCTTTTATATTTTTTATGTCTGTCATTAATGGCCTTTCATCACCTTTATATTTTCTACCTGGTACATAGATAAAGAAGTGATTTTTCCCTCATCCATTCAACAAATATTTACAAATCCAAAATGCTGTGTGCCAGGCCCTCTTCTAAGTGCTAGAGATACAGCTGTGAATACAGTCCATGTCCTTGTAGAGCTCGAGCTTAAGAGAAGAATATAAAACAAACAAGAGAAAAAAATTGGATTTTTTTTTTTGAGACATAGTCTCACTACGTTGCCCTTGGTAGAGTATGTCATAGCTCACAGCAACCTCAAACTCTTGGGCTTAAGCGATTCTCTTGCCTCAGCCTCCCGAGTAGTTGGGACTACAGGCGCCCACCACAACGCCTGGCTATTTTTGGTTGCAGTTTAGAACTAAGGAACTTGCCCCAAGTCCTGTAGCTAGCGGTAGGAGGATTTGAATCTAGGTCGTTTAGACTCAATAGAGCTACTTCTTTTTTTTTTTTTTTTGAGACAGAGCCTCAAGCTGTCACCTTGGTTAGAGTGCTGTGGCATCACAGCTCACAGCAACCTCCAATTCCTGGGCTCAAGCGAGTCTCTTGCCTCTGCCCCCCAAGCAGCTGGGACTGCAGGCGCCTGCCACAACGCCCGGCCATTTTTTGGTTGCAGCCGTCATTGTTGTTTGGCGGGCCCAGGCTGGATTCGAACCTGTCACCTCAGGTGTACGTGGCTGGCGCCTTAGCCCGCTGAGCCACAGGCGCCGAGCCAATAGAGCTACTTCTTAACTACTAAACTAACACTATAGATTCGCAAAGTAACCTAAGTAATGGGTAATCTCTATTGAACACTAATTATATGCTTCAGTTGGACTGTATTTTTTCTTCAACAACCCAATGCATGAGGAGGTATTATTCTCATTTTTCTATGGAGAATATAAGACCTACAATCTATCCTCTTGGGAGCTCAGTAGTGAGATTTTGGAATATATCTATCTTTGAAGCAGTATTTCTATAGCAAAGTTATCTTAGACTTCAAATGTGGACTCTAGCAAAGTTCATTCGTAATTGTTGAAGTATATCTGAGTAAGTGTGACCCTACTCTAAGGAGTAGGGTGCCAACCCCATATGCCAGAGGTGGCAGGTTCAAACCCGGCCCTGGCCAAAAACTGCAAAAGAATAGCAGTGGTATCAATAACTATGATGACAATGATGACGATATCAATGGAAGTTAGGAAAAAACCTCTGATCAAAGGAATACAATTTTTGGAAAAAGAGAATAAACAAAACTATGATAATGGCACATCTGTACCAGATGAAAGGAGTGGAAATAAAATTAGACTGAACAAAAGTAAAGAGTAAGAGAACCAACAAGCTCGCAGACTTCTCTGCAAGAAAATTAGGACTCTGGGCCTGTAGCTCAGCAGCTAGGGCACTGGCCACATACAATAGAGCTGGCGGACTCGAATCCAGCCCAACCTGCTATACAACAACGACAACTATAACCAAAAAATAGCTGGGCGTGTGGTGGGCGCCTATAGTCCCAGCTACTTGGGAGGCTGAGGCAAGAGAATTGCTTAAGCCCAAGAGTTTGAGGTTGCTGTGAGCTGTGATGCCACGGCACTCTACCAAGGGCAACATAGTAAGACTCTGTCTCAAAAAAAAAAAAAAAGAAAAGAAAGACTATTAGTTAGCATTCCCAGAAAAGAGAATAGGCCAGGACCTCAAATAGTGAGGAGGACAAAGGGACTCTGACCTCATTTTCAGTAACAGAACAAGATGCCCCAACGAAGTAAAGCAAGTTTGTAAAGGGATGGCTGTTTCCTCCTGGTCTAAGATAAGACCACAGTTAAAGTGTTAGGCTGGCTCAGCACCTGTGGCTCAACGGGCTAAGGTGCCAGCCACGTACACCTGAGCTGGCGGGTTTGAATCCAGCCCGGGCCAGTCAAACAACAATGACGGCTGCAACCAACAAATGGCCGGGCGTTGTGGCGGGTGCCTGTAGTCCCAGCTACTTGGGAGGCGGAGGCAAGAGACTCGCTTGATCCCAGGAATTGGAGGTTGCTGTGAGCTGTGATGCCACAGCACTCTA
>CAUYRH010025843.1:0-36998 GCA_963574655.1 Perodicticus potto
TGAAACTTATTAAATGTAGAATATCAATGTCTTCATATAGTGATTAAGAAAATGCCAAGAAGGCTATGTTTAACAGTACGACCAAAATATTTCTGATTGTATATGAAGTCAGCACACGTGCCCCATGATTGCACCAATGTATACAATTATGATTTAATAAAATTATTTAAAAAAATGTAAAGTCTTCATCTTTTCTTATGACTGAATAGTACTCCATGGTATACATATACCACAGTTTGTTAATTCAATGAATGATGCTATTCTTTTTTTTTTTTGTAGAGACAGAGTCTCACTTTATCGCCCTTGGCAGAGTGCCGTGGCGTCACACAGCTCACAGCAACCTCCAACTCCTGGGCTTAGGCGATTCTCTTGCCTCAGCCTCCTGAGTAACTGTGACTATAGGCATCTGCCACAACGGCCGGCTATTTTTCTGTTTTGCAGTTTGGCTGAGGCCGGGTTTGAACCCACCACCTTTGGTATATGGGGCTAGCGCCCTACTTGATGAGCCACAGGTGCCGCCTCAATCATGCTATTCTGATAAACATAATTATGTGCCAGGCAACAAGAATAAGTTAGTTTTATATGTACAGATATGGTATCTAAGAGTTATTGTTGATCAAGGAAAAAGTAAATGGCAAAACAATAGCTATGGAATGAAATCATTTGTGTTGCAGTAAAATCACAAAAACTCAGTATAGGTTTTATGAATGCACAAATGTGTCGATAAAACAATAGGAAAGGTTTGAAAGGATAATTTAACTTGAAATGGTGGTCATTTCTGATAGAAAAGGCAATGGAATGTGGGGCAGTCACATTATTCGCAGTATTTTAAACATGATAATATATTCAGAAATGATTTATGTAATTAAAATTCACAATAAAAGCAGACAGTCTGTTAAGTTGTTGACCTCAACTAAATGACTTGCAACCCATGGCAAAGATACATGTTCAATATAGACCTCATTAAACTTATAGGGCCAGATTCACTATTTACATTTATAATGAAGTTGCATTTTCCCAGAGAATTCAATCCCAGAGTCAGAGCTAAAGGCAGAAATTGCATAAAGTTCATTACTTTAAAATTTTTCCTTAAATTATCCATAAAGTAGAGTGTAGATGTGTCATGTGTCCAAAGCAATAAAGTGGTTTTCATGGATTTGAATGTAAGAGAATAATTGGGTTGGACTGACGAGAGGGGCCAAGTGACACTTCAGTTGCACGTGTCTGGGCTCAGTTAACTCTTCTGATGTTAACTAGAAAATCCCTGTCAGGCAATGAGGCACAGCTAGAGAAATACACCTCCAGGATTCGTTCTGTTTTGCTTTAATATTATGCAGCTCTAATTTTAAAGCATGCTAATAGATGTGTGCATTATTGGGGAATTAAGTTAAATAATGAAGTTTTATCTTCATGGGGTTCATTTCTAATGGCAGCTTGTAAGTTACAAGTAATTATGGTGCAACTTCACTTTACTAAGCTTTCTTAAAGGAAAGTACATCCCGTCTCTATCTAATTTCCTCCCGGCTCTTCCTTACAGTGATCTCAAGTAATTATAATTCTATTGTCTTATTTTTGCCTTAGATGCCTTTTGCCTCAATTTGAGCTCCTAAAGGGAGATTAAATCCCTCATCTCTTCCTTCTCCACTTGGATGGACCAACTGTCAGGAAACTTAATTACTTTGGAATAGGACAGGGGTATAGAAGAAGATGCCTGCAAACCTTGGCACACAGCCTGTAGAGTTGGAATCCAAGCTCTCCTCAGAGTAATTTTGACTTGGTTATCCAGATATCTGCTGGTCCAGAGGCTTCTTACCAGCCTCTGGAGGGGATCCTGCCGCCCTCATGCGGATGGAGGAGGATGCTTTTCAATGTGGGTCCACCGCGAGGTCCAGGGCTGGGGTAAAGTGTCACAGGTTGATGTGATTAGGGCATAGCTGTCATACCAGGATGAAAGTCGTAAGGATGAGCTAGAAGGACATTGATAAGGGGTGACATTCACCCCTATTTGACCCTTTTCACATTCTCCCGACAATTTAGCAAAATAAATTAATTCTCACCAATAAGAAGACTCCAAAGTTTTCCTTTTTGTTTCACTGATAGATAAGAAGCTTGGCCTTCCTAATGCTGCTCTCTCCTATTTCCTATTAGAGAAACAATGGAAGACCCATCATCTTACTGCCCATTAGTACTGAACGCAGTAACCACCCGACTAACCAAAGATCCAGAGGAAAAGACAGAGCTATGCAAACCCTTCATTGCTAATCAGATCACAGCCACGAGGGCAGATGAGATTGATCCATTCTTTATGGAGGATCCTTTAATTAGAGGAGGGCCAGGGTTAATGACCGAAGGAAAACAGACTAGCCCACTTCAACCCCATTCACGAACATCTGAGTTTCACTTTCAGATTTATAAACCTGACCTCTGGTTCCTCACATTCTGCCATTAATTATAACTGGTGCAGACAAGTATGAATAATGCAGGCATAAACCACCTAGGAAGTACCATTGCTATTACTAGATATAGTAAGATTATAAAAAATAATTTTTAATAATTACAATATAATTACCAATAACACAGACAGGTACATAGTTATGCCATTGTATGGGATGGGATATAAGAGTAGAAAGTAGAAAAGAGAACAAAAAGAAGTACATAAAAATCTTTTCTTGGCTTTTGATTTTCAAAAGTTAAACCATAATAGTAAAGAAAAAAACAATAGAGGAAGTGTTGAGGTTGGAAGGAAGACTCAGCGAGTAACAGCAAGAGTTGCTCAACTTCTATAACTTGGTTCTCAAACTGAAAGCAGGGGTGTGGCGCAGTGAACATGCTGGGTTTTCCAGAATGAGCCAGCTGGAGACAGGGTCTGAGAGAGCGGAAACCTGTGATTTGCTTCTCACGGAGAATTTCCAGGGATGTGAAGAGTTCCCAGAGAGAGGAATTGAGGGAGACTCGACTAGCCTGTTGGGGCTTTGCATAGCATTGGGGAGATTTACCACGCCCTGGTGTGACAGGTGAGCTAGAGTGGTTCCCTTATGCCCAGGAATGTCTTGGAAATAGCCAAGAGAGGTCTGGACCTGAAAAGACACTTCATTATGAAGGTAGGGGCAAAAGAGGTCATTGCTGTGATGTGTGAGCAGTGGCTTTTGTGAGCCAATGTGTGAATGCTGGATGGACAGCCACAAGCCCAACTATCCCTGCACCGACTATGTGCATCCAGACATCCCCATCTCCACATGCTTTGGAAGCAGGTTCCAGGCGTCCTCAAACTTTTTAAACACGGGGCCAATTCACTGTCCCTCAGATTGTTGGAGGACCGGAGTATAGTTTAAAAAAAAACTATGAACAAATTCCTATGCACAGTGCACACATCTTCTTTTGAATTAAAAAACAAAACAGGAACAAATACAATTCACACTGCCGCATGTGGCCTGCGGGCCGTAGTTTGAGGACCATTGTCAGGGCCTCCCAGAACATAACACACCCCAAAAGGAAAAGGGGAGGGATTGAGAGGTAGTTTTTGGAAACTCACGAAAAAGAAATTGAGTTCAGCTATTGAAAAGTAATAAAAATATACTTCTTGCACTTTTATATATATGGCTTGGGACCCTATTCCTGTATATGGACCACCAGTGTTTATATAGCGAGAACATAGTGCAGTGTGTCGACGGAGGTTAGTATTTCTACTGTGATTCTGAATACCCTTCAATATGTCCAGTGTCTTGAGAACAAATTATAGGTATTGTTAATCAATGGTTGGCAGGTCTTTATGTCTATTTCCTAGTCTGTACAATAGGGTCATCAAGTAAAAATATTTTATAAAGTGTAACAATATGATGAGGTTGTAATGACATCCTCAGTTGCCTGCTTAGCCTGTTGTCATCTTCAGTTTAGTTTGGTGGGCTTTTGAAAAAAAAAACGTCCTTTCCCACTGTGATAGTTCAGTTCATGTGTTGACTTTCCTGGGCCACACAGGGTGCCCTCGTATGTGGTCCAACATTGTTCTGGGTGTTCCTGTCAGGGTGTTTTGATGAGATGAACATTTGAATGGGTACACTTTGAGTAAAGCAGGTTGCCCTCCATAACGTGGGTGGGCCTCGTTTAACCACATGAAGGGCTATAAAACACAAAGACTGGCCTCCCCCAGGAAAGAGAGGATCATCCAGTCGATGATTTTCAAACTTAATCTGCAACACTGGCTCTTTGTGGTTCTACAGAAGATGACCTTTAGGCTCTGGAACATTGGCCTCCCTGAGGCCACAGCTGGCCAGCCTGGCCCTGTATGTTTTGGATTGCCAGGCTCCATAATCATGTGTGGCAATTCTTCATAATCAGTAATAAATCTCTTTACACACACACACACACACACACACACACACACACACACACTCCTATTAACAGTCATCCCTCAATATCCACAGGGATTGCTTCTAGGACCCTCATGGGTAGCAAAACCCAAGGGTGCTGAAGTCCCTTACATAAAGGGGTATAACTTATGCACATCCTCCTCTGTTCCTTATAACATCTGCACATTACCTATACCTAATACAATGCAAATTCTATGTAAGTTGTCCTTACACTACATTTTTAATGTGTATTTTATAATTATTGCTTTGTTGTTTTTTATCATTTCCCCCCCTAACATTTTCAATACACAGTTGGGTGAATCCACAGATGTGGAATCTGCATTGTGGGCCGACTGTTGGTCTGTAACGCTAACCCTAATGCAGCAGCATACGTCCCAAAGGTTCAGTGTCTCCGGAGAACCCTGACTACCATTGTCACCATAAGTAAACAATCTCCCAGGCTTAATTGGAAGTCTAGATTCAACATCAACCATGTTCTTTTGGTTGCTTTTTCTGTGCCAGGTGATTTCGGATGCATCATCTCATTTTACCTCCCACCTCCACCCCGCAATTGCATCGTAAAGGGATGCTTGGGGAGGGTGAATGGTTTGTAAAAGGGGACATGGAAGAACAGATATTTTAATCCAAGCACACTGTCCTGTCCACTATCATGAAGCAGCCTCCCTCATCACTTCTCAATCACCTTTACCTTTCATTCCACAAGCAACAAGATGTTCTTTGGGCTGAATAAAAGAACACTCCGTGTTAGGGACTTTGCCTTATGTTTTTCACAATCGGCAGACAAATGTCAAGAGCTTCTGAACCATTCTCACTTCTATTCCCGAGTGGCAGATCAATCTGGAAAAAACCTGCAATTCTGTTTTGCTAAAAGTTTCCTACATCCTCCCCACCATGATATGAGGTACGTTAAGGCATCTGGGAGAGAAAAAGTGCAGCTGCTTCTGACTAGATCGTAGAGAGGAACCCCGCCTGCATTCCCCAGAAAGCAGAGCCCGGAGGGAAGGCCACATGCTCTTAATGTGTGTGGACACCAAACCCCCTGAGCAGGAGGAAAAGGGGAATGAGACGGGGGATGAGATGAGTGTGACAGCCAGGAATTGCTGAGCGTCTCGGATCTGGTGCTGAGCATCAGAGACTGCTCAGTCTTACCAGCCCCTCCAGGTGACGGTGCAAAGGAATGCTTCTCACAACAGTCCATTTGGGGTGGAATTCATCTCCTGGTTTTAAATTTTTTGTTGTTGGTGGTGAAAGTTTTCCCCTGCAGGGTGCTAGTTCCTGCTGGCCCCTGCTTAGCATGTATGTGCTTGTCCAGAAAGAGTTTTCTGTTTCAGAGTCAACAGGGAAATCCGAAGGCAGGACAGCCCCACAGGAGGCCCCGGTGTCCTTGGAGGCCACTGAGAATTTGTTGCTTCAGCTGTCTTGGAGACTATAAAAAATTGTCCATGGGACCTGGAACGAGGCAGGTCTGAGAGGATCAGGTGCAAAAATGCATCTGATACAAAATCTTTAGTCCAGTTCTATTATCCTTTCTCCCACAGGTCACGTTGGCTGCTCTTGGCCTGGTTAAGTTTCACATGGGTACAGGACAAGGCATTCATTGCAAGTAGCAGAAACCGCTCTGGATAATTTAACAGTGTAGGGATTTATAGAGAAGATATTGGGTGTAAACTCCAATATGAAAAAAACCAAAAAAGTAAACCTGAGAAAGCAGATTTCCTGAAGAGCAAAACTAGGACCTAAAAGGGATCTCTTCTGCCTGTCTCTACGCCATCATTAGTGAGGATCAGCTTCAAAGGACCGCAGGCTCTGTGCTTTCCTTTCACGTTAATACTCTTGGGAGATAATGTGGACAATTTAGCCTGCGTGTGGTGTCTGCCAGCCCTTAATTACTCACCCGAGGCCTGGGCTCAGGATGCTGGCGGGTGAAGGATGTCTTCATTAGAACCCTGCATTTGTCTGGACGAGCCAGTTACACGTGAGAGTAAACAATCTTATATCCTTAGTGCTTAAACTAAGGCTTCTTTCTCCCTCATCCTGGACACCTGTCCCAGGTTGGCCGGGAACTCTGCTCATCAGGACTCCATGTTCCAGGACCCAGAATATTGCAGCAGCCAATACCTGGAACATGGTCAGACGTCAAGCCAGAGAGAAAGACTGCCTGGGTGGCTTTTGACTCAGCAATTCAACGTTCTTTAACAAGAACTATCCATTTGACTTCACCCAGTGACAGAGGAAAAAAGAAAGGCTAGTCCAACTGTGTTACCAGAAGTGGTGAAAATGAGAACAGTTGGCAAATAACACCAATTAATATCACCAGCTCATGAGTGTGCAGAATCAGGATCCTTTCCTAGAAGAAGGTAAAGGAAGCACCGGGCACACACAAGCATTGCTGTCTAGCACGAGCAATGACGAGCTGAAGGGAGCCCAAGGTGTCTCTGAATCTCAAAGCTCAAGTAAAGCTACAGTTTACAAAGTTACACTCCTACTTTAAAATTATTTATTATTTTACTGACATGTTGCAATTGGACATATTTATGGGGTGTAATTTGGTATTTTGATGCCTATTGTGTTATATAAGGATGAAATCACGGTATTAAGCACCTCCATCCCCTAGTACACTTATAATTCATTTCTTTGTGGCAAGAACATTTGCAAGCCTTTCTTCTAGCTATTTTGTAATAAATTAATATTCTACAAGGCCTTACTATTAGCCCTCCTTACTCTGCCATGCAATAGCACACCAGAACTTATTCCCCCTATGTAACCTGACCTTTGTACCTGTTGGGGACCTCTCCCCATCCACCCACCTCCCTTCCCTGTTTCTAGTCCCCACAGGTCGACTCTCTGCTCCTGTGAGATCAACTATTCTTTTTTTGGCTTCAACTTTATCTTTTTGTGTCTGGCTTATTTCACTTCACATGATATTCTCCAACCCAAAGAAGGAGCAGGGCCATTTGGTGAGTCAATGACAGAGATTGGCCCTACCCCCAGGTAACTAAATGAGCTTCCCTTCATGTGCACCTGTTACCAAGTGCTCAGTACACCTAGACTGAGCATGGGACTTTTGAGACACGGTCAATGTCAAGTGTCTTTTGCCATGCAAATCATTTCTTTTAACTCTGATATCAGAGCGTCATCTTTTCTTCAGCAAACCAACTTCATCACATTTTCAAGCCACATGCCTTAGAAGCAAGTTCCAGATATAGATATGGGTATACGGCTCCAAGGTGGCCCATCGGAGCCAAAGTGCTTCAGACATAACATTTGAATCAGTCAATCAGAGCCATGCAATGTTGGCTGAGACTCTTGGGAGACTCTTGGGAGTCAATTTTTTTCTTTTCTGCAAAGACTATGATAAAAGAATGATATGAACCTGCGGATGGCTGGGGTCAGCCTGTGAAGGTTGACAATGCAACCATACAAGGGAATCCAGAACTAAAATGTGAAGACAGCAGAATGGTTGCTGATGACACTGTTGGCGCTCCAGGACCAACCCATACCTGAAATCTATCTGCAGACATTTGTCTTACAGAAGTCAATAAACATATCTTCTCTATTGCATACTGATAAACTGGTTTTTCTGCCTCTTGCAACAAAAAGTTTTAAACTGTTTCACATTTGATCCATTTCCTTGAAAGAATATGTTGGTCCTCAAAAAAGTTAAAGAATCATTTAAAGACAGCTAAGGAAATGCAGAGAATATTTTATATGCAACAACCAATGGGAGTCTCATCCATCCCATTTCTCATCAAACTGGACACGCTGAACACTCAATTTTTCTTAACTCTTGGAACATGTGGACACTATTAATAAGAAAATATAATTTTCACTGCTTCATTTGTATTAGATTTAATTCACCACTGAGACAAAAGAAAAATAGACATGACGCTGTTTCCAGATGTCCTTCAAGGTCTTCTCACCATGGTGCTAAAGACGAGGAAGCTCGTATTTCTATGAACCTTTTGTGCTGTAAAGTTAAACAGGTTTCTTCAATGAACCATATACCAGGCTGACTGCTCTCCAATTGGCATTTAATCATTTTCCTGGGCAAACTTCACATCTCAAGTATTTTCCTTGTGCTTTCAAAATCTGAAATTAGTCAAACACACAAAGATATCTTTAGTGCTTAAAAGGTTGATTAGAAAAGGTGTAAAAATGAGGAAATAAACCTCACACCTTTTCTTTCACGAGTCTCTGCACATTTGGAACTCAGGCACAAAGCAGATTCATAGAATGTGGCTGTTCTAACAGGCCTTTCAAATGTGCCGGGTGGGGGAGGCTCCTCTTACAGGGGACGGTGACTATTTGAGTTGGGTACCTAATAAAGATGCAGAAGTGCAGGTCTGAATCCAGGACTCCCAAGGCCAGCCTGACCCACAGAGAAGAGATTAACCTGGAGGGCAAGGCGAGTCCCCAGATTGTTACCTTATCAAAGGAGAGGAGGGTCATAAAAATGGGATGTCAGTGACCCATCTGATGTCTGCTCAGGAGCCAGGACTCGGCATGGAAGACTGGGGCCGCAGGAGATCACCGGGTGCTGCCTGACTTAGGAGTCCACACACGCATGGCTCACCTGTCCAGGTCCTTGCACTGGCTTCCTATGGCCACTGCAATATGTCACCATTGTATGTTACCACTGTAATATTTACTGGGTGAAAGCAACAAAATGTGTCATCTCTAATTTCTGGAGATGAGAAGAATAAAATTGATGCCTTGGCATGGCCACATTCCTTCTGGCGGCTTCGGGGAGAACTGTTCTCTTGTCTTTTCAAACATCCCAGGCTGCCTGCATTTCGTCAAGTGCTGTCCCTTCCTCGCCTCACTCCGATCTGTTGCTTCCTTCCAACCTCCTTTTATCTTTACATTCCCGACTGCAGTTAACCCTCCACCCCACTCCCTCTTACAAAAGTTCACTTGTGATGTCATACCCCTGGGTGAGGGTAATCTCATCTCACATCCTTCTCTACACCTCAGCATCCCTTTGTTCATGAAAGTCGCCATTCACAGGTTCCTGGGATGAGGATGTGGACCCCTGGTTGGGCATCATTTAGCTTACCAGGGTCCTGAAATCAGAAACTGAAAATCAAGGAGCTAACTCACCTATCAAAAAGGACTTTACAGCAGCCCAAATTACAATGGCGAAGATGTGGAAACAACCCAAGTGCCCTTCTACACATGAACGGATTAATGAACTGTGGTATAAGGTATACCATGAAATACTATTCAGCCATAAAAAGATGAAGATTTTGTATCCTTGTTACAACTTGGATGGATTTGGAGAATCCTCTCCTAAGTATCACAGAAACGGGAAAAGAAGCATCGTAGGTACTAATACTAATTTGAAACTGTAGATCCACAAAGATGTGCTCACAGGAGAGAAGGACTCAGGGAGAATGATGGGGAGGGTTCCCACGCAGGGGAACCCTGTGCCGATGGATGGCACACTTCCTGAGGGAAGGGCACAATTGCAACTTAAACTCTACCTTACAAATGTAAACAGTGGAACCTGACTGTATGTGCCCTCATATTAATCTGAAATAAAATTAAAAAAAAAGAAACAACTCTCTCACTGGAACCAACTCCAGGGTTTGTTCTATCTTATTTAAGCTCCTTGGTAATGCTCTCCTTGTTTCAAAATTTGGTCTTATCTAGTCCTTGTATTATAAATATTTGAATCCTTCCTCCATGTAGGCGATGGAGTTCAGGGCAATGTTCTCTTACCTCCTTGTCTCCCTGTATTTCCTAATGCTTGCTGCATCAACGTTGAACAAAGACCCCACTGGGAACGTTTAAAGAAAAGAGGCCCATGTAGGGATTTTATGTGTCCGTGGTAATTGCTGCTTCGTCGAACTTGTTTCAAAAGCACAGATGTCATTCTTGTTTTCTAGGTGAGTGACTAAGGCCCAAGCTAGGTCAGAACCTGACGTCTCCATGTAGTGGCAGCAGCAGCAATGGTCACAGCCACTGCCATGGAGACAATAACTGAGTCTTATTGAGTACACCCTCTGCGTTAGGTGCTGCGCTAGCTGATTTTATATGTTATCTAATCAAATCTGCCTTCCTCCCCAGGCACGGTGGGTGGGTGTCAGAACCTCATTTTATATATGAAAAAACTGAGGTTTGGAGAGATTAAATAAAATGCCCAATGCTGGGATCTAGGAAAGAACAGACACAGGATTCAATATCAGCACAGGTTGATTTCACAGCTCCATCGCTTAAGAATTACATTGTATTATCTCAGGTTGCTGAGATGTTGCTGGGAGGGAACATAGTATTTTAGGCAGGTACATAGGAAAAGACTCTCATGGCTCCAGAGGTCTTTTTATTTTAACATAGTATCCACAGAATCTCTCTCAAGGACATAAACTGTCACTATGCTGAATTCTAGTGGTTCTCTGGGCTCAAAACCTTTGTTTTAGAAAAGAAAGAAAAGAGTTTATCTGTGTGTGTCAGCCTTGTCTGCTGCATTTTCTGTGACAGGGGTGGGACGCATCTCTAAAGGGCTGAGTCTCACTCAGCCCCGCCATACAACATGAGCACCTGTTCCCTCCACCTGGACCTGGGAGCCAGCTGGTGATGGTCTGTTATAGGCAGGCTGGGCTCTGTAGGCAGGCCAGGGTCTGCAGGCCAGCTGGGAGGCTCAGGTCTGTTCCAAATGCTTCTTGTTCTTCTGAGACCAGCAGGCCTCAGGGGCATTATGTTTTTCTCATAATGAGGGCAGGAAGCACAAGAAGGAAAACCCACCCAGCCCAGCATGCACATTCTCAGTATGTTCCTTTTTAATGTCTGCCAATACCAAGTTTTTCTTTTTTCTGAGACATTTCTTGAGGTGGAGGACAAGGTCTTGTTCTGTTGCCTGAGCTAGGGTGCCATAGCATCATCGTAGCTCACAGCAACCTCAAATTCTTGGGCTCAAGCAATCCTCCAGTCTCAGCCTCCTGAGTAGCTGGGGCTATAGGTGTCCACCACGACGCCTGGCTAATTTTTCTATTTTTAGTAAAAATAGGATCTCACTCTTGCTCAGGCTGGCCTTAAACTCCTCAGCTCAAGTGATCCTCCTGCCTCGGCCTCCCAGAGGGCTGGGATTACAGACATGAGCCACTGAGCCGGCCCAATAACATCTTGACCAGAGCAAGCTCAAGCTTAAAGACACTGGGAGAGTAGGAAGCCCCACCCCCATGAGACCAAGGCCGGGGCACAGGCACACATTAGGGGATGGGGGCCTGGGTGCTCCACACGCTCCCCACAGGCTGTGCATTTCCAGTTTTGTTCTGCCAGCTGCAATGCTCTCACTTCGACATCTGCTTCGATGGAGGAAGAACGGAGGCACATAACCCAAGGTCTTCTATGCCAGTTATAGGCTCCGGTTCTTAATTCCACCTGTGCCATACGTTCACTCCATTGCCAAGGGCAGACGGCTCTACAAGGAGCACAGTGTGTGGTGCCGTCCACTTCTCACCACAGTGCCCAGCGCAGCCCAGCACCAGCACTGCTCACGGGGACTCCTGAGAGTCTCCGAGTCAGTCTGGGATCTCCAGGGAAGCAGAACCAACATGCTATATAGAAGATGAAAGAGGATATTTACTAAGGGAACACAAGTCCCATGAACTACCATCTGGAAGCTGGAAACTCAGGAAAGCCCCGGATGAGATTCCAAGGCAGAATTCCTGAGAACTGGAAAGGGGGGAGGGGTTGCTGAGATGTAAATCTCAGCATCCGAAGTCACGAGAACCAGGAACTCTGATGCCTGTGAGCAGGAGAGGATGGAGATTCCAGCTCATGAGGAGTGAGGAGGAATTTTCCCTTCCTTTACCTTTTTGTTCTATCTGAGCCTCAGTGGGTTGGAGGGCTTCCACCATGCTGGTGAGGGTGGCTGCAGGGCGCGTCTCTTCTGGAAACATTTCACCGCCACACCCAGAAATAGTGTCTTACCAGCTATCTGGACATTCCTTAGTCCAGTCCAGTTGACACATAAAATTGACCATCACAGTCTGTAAGTGCTGTCATTGAGACCATGCAGTGGCTGGTGGCATCTTCTGAAATGTAAACACCCTACCTTGCAACTCTGCACCTGCAATGGCATGAAAACTCCAGATCATTGCTTGAACGATCCTCTGTCCTCTTAGCCCCTGCCCACCTGTCTGACCTCATCTTGTATCCAGTGGTCCCCAACACACTCCTGTGTCCCAAACACATCTAGGGCTTCTCACTTGGTGCTGGAACTCGATGCTCCCTTCGCCTGCTACGCCTGACCCCAGATCCTCACACTGTCAGCTCTTTCCTGTGACCTGGGCCTCATGAGGCCCTCAGTGAGACTTGCTGACTGCTCTGTGTACAGAAGCATGGGCCCGCCCCACACCCATCACTAAAGAATGAGTTTTTGTTACTTAGACAGTAACAGTACCTCTCCCAGAAAGGAGTTTAATTGAGAGCAGGGCCTTCCTTCATCATCCCAATTCACCTTGTATGCCTCCAGTAACAAGCACGGTGCCTGCTTACGTTAATGGCTCCTCAAATGTTACAAGCAGAGAAAAATGAACATGAACCTCAAATGCACCCCCAAAAAGTTGAAGGAAGAAATTATCCAAGCCTAAAGAATAATGCTGTAAGTATCAGCTGTTTATCAAATTTAACATGCTCTGTATATATCTGTGATATTTGGGGAATGGAATCTGGATGAAATTGCAGAGAATCCAGGTTCCCTTTCTCTCCCGAGGCTGAACAAAGGGCCTCATGTAACCTTCAAATAGGAAGACTTCTAATCATGCATCGGTTACAAGGCAAAGGTAAAGGAACTGGTGTGAATACATGACAGACTGCAGACAGCACCAGTGATGCCTTGCAGTGTTGAGTTAGAATGCCAGAAATGTTTCTTAGCCTCTCCGAATCTCCATTTCACTACCATTAAAATGCGGATAGTAAAAGGACATGCCTCTTAGGGCACCATGAACGTTAAATGGTGTTCATGCAAGTCCATGCAGAGCCCTTTGTGAGCAGCGCTTAGTATGTCATAAGAATCCATCTGGGTTTGCTATTATTGGTATCAATAAATATTAATTTGGATCAAATTATAGATACAAAGCAGAGAGAGAGAGAAAAAAATTCATAATTAGAACTGTTAAATAACACTCGTTATAATTTCCCCATGGTGCCATCTCAAAATAAGGTCCTCTGTAAATGCCACTTCAAATCTCAGAGCTCAGCAACCCACCCACCAGCCAGCTGTCAGGGGACGGGTTTAACTTGGAGAAATGGCTGTTCAGCCCCTTCTTCTTCTCTGATGTGTTATCTCCGGGCTGCCCAGCTTATAATAACTGCAGTATAAACAAGGCCTGGGGTTTATATAATACCTCGGTTACCAAAAGCTAAAAAGCACATCCAAGTGTTGTAGTTATGTCTATTTTCACAACATCCATGCAAAATTAAGGGAGTTTGATGATATGAGCCCATTTGTTGATGAAGAAATGAAAAAGAAATCAAGTGACTTCTTGCGCTCACCCAGCAAAAAAGTTCTGTAGTTAAAATGAAGTCTGAAACCAACTCCAGCATAACATGCCTTCTGTAATTTACTCGACTTGGCACATTTAATACCCTTACTTGTATTTCACCTTTCTGAAAATTTTTTTTTTCTCTTTTTTTTGGCAGTTTTTTGGCCGGGGCTGGGTTTGAACCAGCCACCTCCGGCATATGGGGCTGAAGCCCTACTCCTTTGAGCCACAGGTACTGCCCCAAAATTTTTTTTAAAAAAAGGAATTGGTTTTGGGTGGTACCTGTGGCTCAGTGAGTAAGCACTGACCCCATATACTGAGGGTGGTGGGTTCAAACTCCACCCCAGCCAAACTGCAACAACAAAAAATAGCCGGGTGTTGTAGCGGGC
Source organism: Perodicticus potto (assembly GCA_963574655.1). Classification (NCBI taxonomy): domain Eukaryota; kingdom Metazoa; phylum Chordata; class Mammalia; order Primates; family Lorisidae; genus Perodicticus; species Perodicticus potto. Next base: position 14,245 of record CAUYRH010025843.1, read on the forward strand.
TCCTGTAGTTCCCAGCTACTCGGGAGGCTGAGGCAAGAGAATCATCTAAGCCCAAGAGCTGGAGGTTGCTGTGAGCTGTGATGCCATAGCACTCTACCGAGAGTGACAAAATGAGATTCTGTCTCTAAAAAAAAAAAGGAGTTGGTTTTCTAGTTAATAGGGCAAATAAGTTATCTAAATTGTATTCTAGTTAATAGGGCAAATAAGTTAACTAAAACATATTCCCTGAAACAACCCAGATGTTGATTGGACAACTAGGAGTTCCACTGGGAAAAAGGATTCCATGACCAAAACAATCCTGGGAAACATAGTATTTTAATCTTCCTCATGTGGCAAATGATCATGATTTGTGTTTCTGAGTGATCCGATAGCAGACAGGCCTGCTGACGTGGGTTAACCCAGCATTCCATGTTTCTGGGGAGAGCATTTTTAAAATATAAAATCAATCACATTCAGAGTACTAGTATTCCGTGGCTCGTCCATGTAGGAAATGCTGTCTTGTGGAAATCATGGTGCAGAGGGCAGCTGGGATAAGGAGCAGAAGCCCAGGCCAGGTCAGTGAGCCCCGGCAGGCTGCCAACTGGGCAGTGGCAGTCTGCAGGACGGGGGAACTCAGGGAGGTGAGTCGTCAATGGAACCTGCTCATGAACCACAAGTCAGCCTGGAAACGTACAGTTTCTGGGGACTGCATGAAGGTTTAACTCAAAACCTCAAATCTGTTAAGATTCAACATAAGACAATGATCAAAAGACTGATTCTTCTTTCTTTCTTTTGCTTAAGCAAATTTAGCCATTCCAAATGTAACTCATGACATTCTTAGAGGTACTATTCAAATTTGCTTTAAAATTAGTGCTACTCCTTTCAAAACGGTTGTGCATGTTAATGCAGAGAGATTTGAGAGAGTTTCTAGGAGAATTCCAGAGAGACTTGAGCTCACTGCGGGACTGCCCAAAAGGGCAGGGGCTGGAGACACAGAGCAGAGAGCTGCCATCAGCAAGGTAAGGTCACCTGCCACATTGTTGCTGGCATTGCTTTTTCACCACCACAGCTTGAATTTCAGCCTGGTACATAGTTGCTAACTCAAACTTAAAGAGATTTTTTTGTGGGGTGTGTGTATGTGGGTGAGAAGTGAACATACAATTTAAAAGGCCCATCACCTTAACCCTTCCCAGGTTTCTCAGAATTTACATATCCAAATCAAAACGCTCCAGGTCTTTTTGAAATCAACACACCCTCTTCTCTCTCTTACACAGAACCTGTGTACAGGCATTTGTTTGGAATCAGAGACAGAGGCGTCATCAGAAATTCCCTTCTTTCCCTTAACTCCCACACGACCCCCCAGGAGTGAGTCTTGCAAGCTCTTTCTCATGACTGGGATGGCAGATAACATGAACCTGATGTCTTCTCTCTGCACCTACCCCCCGCCCCCACTCTCCAACCCATCCTCACGTCTCAGCTGCACTCTGCAATGCTCTGCAAATGATTGCAAAGCATTTTTAAAACTAAACAATGTATGCATGTGTTATTTTCTAACCGGTACATCTCACATTCTAACTATTGCACTTGGAATAAAATCCAGATACACTCTTCAGCCTCGTCTTGAGACATTTTTCTCAAACTTATTGCATTTTGGCCACACTGGCTACCTCTTGGCTCTTTCTGATACCGTGATAATCCTTCCAGCCTCAGTCTACATGCTGGTCCTCTCTGATTTGCCATGCTAACAATCCTCCCTTCATCCATCTTTAATTCTCCAGCACAGCGCCCCGTTTGGTATCGCACAGCACGTTGTTGGAAACTGGCAATTTTTATTGACTTGTTTCCTTGCTCCCTACCCATGTTCTACATCATTATTGCTAACTCCTTGCGAGTGGGATGCACATTTGCTTTACTTACCAAACCTTACACTTCACCAAATACAGTCTAGGCACGATATACAAATATTCATACAGTAGCTGCATGAATGAATGAGAAAAACTCTGCAAAGGGTTCTTTATGAGAGAGGAATCGAATTTGAATTTATGGTACATCCTATAAATAATTTACAAAGCATCCATGAGAAGACAATTCGTTAATTAATTTCCTTCCATTTCTCTGCTACAAAAAACTACTTTAGCCAACATATCAAAGTATAAGCCGGGCTTGTTTACTCTCACTTGCCTTTAAAATACACAATGACCCATTGCCTTGTTTAGGAATCATAAATTGAAAATAGTGGGGAAATAAAACGATCCTTTAGGAAGAGCAGAATACCTCTTAGTTAATTCTAAGATGGACATGAAAACTTAATAAATAGCACATACCACTTAGGTGTTAGATGGATTTATTACCTAGAGGTTGGAAAAGAAAGAGCACTCATAATTCAGCCATTCTTTGTGGGCTCTTCTGAGATACACATTTGCAGAGTGTATTAGATGGAATAAGAATATCCTAGGTAAGAGGTCTTTATCTGCCTGAAAGAGGCAAATAGCAGTTATAGATGGTTATTGATTAACTCAGCATTGAAGATGTTAAATTGTTGGAGAGATGCAGGTAAGAGTAGCTTTTAGTCGAAATCTGCAAGACAGTGTCTAAGGGTGAGCTGCTTATGTAAGTTAGTGGGAAGTCACAGACCTTAGTCTTCAGGATACGTGGGATCGATTCTCTTCACAGCTCTAGTAGCAGCTCATGCAAAGACAATTCTATCCTCCCGCTCTTTACATCACTTGTGTAACCTCCCAAACAAACACATTCAAAAGAATATGGGGAAAGGGAGGGGAGGGAAGGGGAGATGGGTGGAGAGAGGGTAAATGGTGGGATCCCACTTATGGTGCATCTTAGAAGGGTACAGGTGAAACTTACTAAATGCAGAATACAAATGTTTTCATACAATAACCAAGAAAATCCCATGAAGGTTATGTCAAACAGTTGGATGAAAATATTTCAGATTGTATATGAAGCCAGCACATTGTACCCGATGATTGAACTAATGTACACAGCTATGATTTAATATAAAAAAAGTCACTTATGTGGTCTGATGGTTGATAGCAAAACACACCAGGAATGCGTTTTAATGTCTTTAAATAGACAACTCTTCTTCTCTTCTTCGGTGCAGTATTATAATGGTTCTTTTTTTGTAAGTGTAGTTGATTTTTAATGTTTTTTATTTAATGGTTATTGGTGACTTTTTTGTTGTTGTTGTTAAATGCAGAGGAAAGAGACCGCAGAGGAAATGACCTATCTCATTGTTGGTGTAACAATTACCACTACTCAGGCACCAGATTATCCAAATAGCTTTGTTCCATGATGGGTCTATACTTCCCTCTTGGATTCGTTTCTTTGTACTTTCGATCCTTTCTCTCTTTTTCTTTTTTAATACAAATGTACGAGGGCGTAGGTAAATAAGCCATGTGGTGGAGAAGAAAATGTCCTTGCTAAATGTTCGTACTCAAGAAAGCGGATACAAGGAGGACACGCCAAGTGACACACACGTATCAGCTGTGAGACCTGTTGGCAGAAGAGACTTCCAGGCACAGAGAGCAGCAAGCACAAACGCCCGAGGGAAGGACGGCCATTCTCTGTTCAGGGGCAACACAGGATATGGCTCCAAAGCTTATCAGCAAGGTAGACAATTTTAGGACATCACATCAAAAAGGTAGGAAGGGACCAGATTGAAGAAGGGGTCTGTGGGCCTTAGTAAGGACTTGGAATTTTATTTTATTATTATTATTATTTATTTATTTATTTTTGTAGTTTTTGGCCAGGGCTGGGTTTGAACCCGCCAGCTCCGGCATATGGGGCTGGCGCCTTACTCCTCTGAGCCACAGGCACCGCTCTTGGAATTTTATTTTATTATTATTTATGTTATTATTATTATTATTGTTTTTATTTTTGTTTTTTTGCAGTTTTTGGCCAGGGCTGGGTTTGAACCCGCCAGCTCTGGCTAATGGGGCTGGCGCCTTACTCCTCTGAGCCACAGGCACCGCCCTTGGAATTTTATTTTAAGTGTGGACAGAATTGCATGCGATGGCCTTCATCAGGAGAGAAGGCTCACCTCACTTGTCACTTGTATTTTGAGATCACCCCAGATGCTCTGGAGGAAGTGGGTCATGTAGAGCAATGATAAGAATGGAAAAAGGGAGAGATTTTAGACAGGGCAAGAGAAGAAAGTGTCCTCAACTTAGAAAACAGCAGAAGAGAAGCAGAGAAGAGGCCACATTCAAGGGTGTACTTAGCAGACAAAACTAACAGGGTTGTCAGTTGGCTTTTGGTACACAAGAAATCGGAGCCACAGAGAACTCCTACCTTCTGAGATTGAGGCAGTGGGTGTAGGGAGGTGCAATTTACTGAGCTCCTGAAACCTTGGGAAGAGAGGGTTTGGGGGAGATAAAACATAAACATTTATTAAGTTTTAGAATGTGGTAAGCATACTATAGCTGGAATATGGGCCAGACATACAATGAAGTATCTTATGATATCTTTGTGGACAATGCGAAGTGACTATTATTAATCTGAATGAGAAGGTATCTATCATTTACTCATTTATTTATTTATTCGTTTGAAAAAAAACATTGTATATTAAAAATTACTTTAGAACAGGGGTCCTCAAACTATGGCCCACGGGCCACATGCGTTGTGAATTGTGTTTGTTCCAGTTTTATTTTTTACTTCAAAATAAAATATGTGCAGTGTGCATAGGAATTTGTTCATAGTTTTCTTTTTAAACTATAGTCCGGCCCTCCAACAGTCTGAGGGACAGTGAATTGGCCCCCTGTTTAAAAAGCTTGAGGACGCCTGCTTTAGATACTCAAAATGAAGCTGTGGGCAAAACAGATAAAAGTTTTTGCTACCCTCCCATAGATGTATGCTTTAAAAGAAAAAAAATCAGGAGAAAAACAAATAAAATAGATAATGCTTAGAGGAAGGTTTCAAAGGAAGGCTTAGGCAAGGGTATCAGCATGAGAAATGGTCAGATTCTGGGTTTATTGTGAAGAGAGAACTATCAGGATCAACTGAGAGATTGGATATTGAATGTGAGAGCAAAGAATTCCCTAGATGGAGGTCTGAGCATTTGGAATGATGAAATTGCCATTGACTTTAATGGGTGAGTTTTCCAGGGAAATATGTTTCCCTAGAAACTTATGAATATCTGAATATTAGGAAAAGTGTGAATTTCAGGAGTGGGAGATGCTGGTTTGAGATGCCTGCTGGACAGCCAATGGGGATTACTGAACCTGGAATTCAGGAGGCATTCTAGGTTCTAGACCTGCATTTATTAATTATCAGCAATAGATGATATTTAACCTCACAAGGAAGGGTGAGATCACCGAAGGACTCAGAGTAGGGAGAAAATAATTGCAAAGTCTGCTTCCCAGAGCAATACAGGTGTTTGAGGGATGGGTTTATAGGGGAGAAACAAGGAAAGGAAGTTAAGGAGAAGGAACCCTTGAGGCAGGAAGAAAATCTGATGAGAATCTGACCATTTCTTATGCTGATACCCTTGTCTAAGCCTAATTCAGCTTCCAGGCTCGAAACTTTTATGGTACTAGAGCAGTCACCATGAAGATGCAACTAAGAACCAGTAAAAAGAACAGAAGGATGTAGGCAATCAGGGGTCCACAGTGCAATGTGTTTTCCCAGGCACAGTCACAGCAAGTTGGTGCCTCAAATGAGACCTTAAAGCCAAGCTGATCTCTGGAACACCACATTCAGTTCTGGAACTACAAATTAAGTTCTGGACCCAAACTGAGATTATGGGCAATTGAAAGCTGAAAGGAAAAAAAAGAAAGAAAGCTGAAAAAGAAGATAGACCATCATCTGCTGAGGACATTAATCAATCCCATTCTTCTCTGCTAATCTGGAAAAGAACGCTGAGAATACTTAGAAGATAATATTGATAGAACTTAGGGATATGGAGTCCTAAGGAAGAGACGCTGTGTGGCACACGACTCTGGAGACTGTTCTGATTTTACCACCTCTCTTCCAGGCAGGGAAAACTATACTCTAGTTTTCCTGTAGTAAGGAAAAGCTAGAAGATGATAATGGAAGAGGCGGGGAAGGTCGGCAGGGGTTAGATCACATATGTGTGCCTTCCATGCCATGCGAAATATTCTGGTGTCTATTCTAAGAGAAAAAGCCAGTCATTGATGTGGTTTAAGTAGGAGGCAAATGATGTCATGAAAAGTGAAGATCTAAACGGTAACCTTTGCAGTGAAGTAAGTAGAGTGGGAATGGATTAACAGCAGGTGAAACGTTGGTAATGATTCAGACTAGAGATAGGAAAAGTTTAGAGGACACCAAGGCACTGGATACAGAAAGAAAAGGGTAACTGAAAAACAGAAAGGAAGCAAAATTCACAGCACTTAGTATTGGGTTGGACATAAGGATATGGGAAAGATAGAGACAAAGAATAACTTGAGTGGGCAATGAAATGGAAGAATCACTCACTAGATATTGAACATATAGGTCTGTCTCATTTATATGTCTATCTATCTACGTCTATTTCTCTATATGACATCTATGGCCATATTACCTTTCTCTCCATCATTGACAGCCATATCCTTGTGTTGCCCAAATATTTATCATCATCTAGTTTGTCTATGAGTACAGAGAGGGAGTGTATTATTTCCTGTCCCCAGAGAAGGTAATAAGAGCTAGACAATTCCTTTGAGGAAATGCTATAGAGAGAATTCCACATAATGTGGTAAATTCATAGGCTGTTCCGAAACACACTACCACTGATCTTTCTAAGAAAATGTCAAGAATTCTATTAAACGGATGAGGTCAACGTGACATTGCTTCATAGAAAAGAGGAGGCAGATATCAATACAGAAACTTACCAAAGTTACTGGAGATAGGTGAAGAAACACAGGTTTTCCTTCTAGTGAGTCTTATTTACTTTCTCCCATCATTCAGAAAGCTCGTAACACCCCTATGTCTACCACGAAACTCTGCCCTGTCACCTTCCATGTTGAAGATTAATGTACCCAGGACCATCATGAGAGGCAGACATTTGCATCCATCCATGCGTGGCCCATTGTTTTCCTCCCTGCCTTGGGCTACAGACTGTGTGGACTCTGCACATCCTGCCAGGTATAGTTCATGCTTAAATCCCGGTGGTTTAAAATCATCAGTTTTGGAGTCAGATACATTCTTTCTAGTAATGTGACTTTTAGTAACTTATCTTTTAACCATGAGCCTCAGTTTTCCCACCTGAAAAATGGCCACAAGGCCTCTCTTAGATGTTTTGTTAAGAGTCGGCACAGTGAACTTGGTCGCGAAATACAATAACTGTTAAGGTACTTAGCAAAGGAGTCAGGATGTTTACCTTGCAGGTTCATTTATTTTCTCAGTAGTTGAACTGTATGATTATTACTACCTCCCAATTTCATCACAACAAAGGGAATTCCTTTAAGCCAAGAACAGATTTTTCTAGAAAGACCTGGGTCTTGGGTTCCATCATTATACCTACATTTATACACTAGCATGTTAAATTTGCCACCTGTCTCATATCTCAGAAAGGAGTTTCATTCTTTTTCTATGTTTTAAAGATGAATCTGTTATATACAATAAGCATGTACGATACCCAACATTCTTACATTAAATAAATAATTAACTGAGTAGTCACATTTTCAGAATGGAAATGAAGGATTTAATGAACAAAAATCCCAGATCTCTGTTAACATGTTTTGCACAATCCTTTTCTTAATCATTCTATTGCTTTTCCATATGTTATCTTATTATACTTGCATATAACTGCAAATGTATAAAGACTGATAGACTCCATTTCCATTTTTAAATTGTCAGGAAAACAGATCTGCATGGAACACACAGAATTTAAATCCTTCCTTCCACTCAGTGTGTTGCTGATAGGTTTAAGAAAAAATAAGTTCTAAAAAGTCACTTGTAACGGTAACTACCATATCCCTTTGGTAGTAATTCTCAAGAATATCTATTTCGGGGCAGCCATTCTGTTGTTTTATGATATAACTATCCCTGAAGCATAAAATAGTCCCTTCTTCCTATTACTATTTTTCTCATGTTTTTCCAATTAAAAAAACTTAAACAGCAACTTTTCCCATCTCCTCTGGTCTAGTTATCATGTTCTCTGAGACATGCATCATTTCAGTAGAGAAATGGATCTGAATCTACTCACCACGGCCTTAGGGATTAACACCACACTTTGTGAGCTTATTCCAAACAGAAAAACAGGAAAGATATCTCTAGCATTAGATGAAATAACAAACCAAAAAATCCCTGCCAGCAAGCCTAGGAAAATTAAATTGTGAAGAAGAGCGCTGATTCTTCAGGAAAATATGATTAGAAGTAGCTTGGCCTTGAGGTTAAGATTATCCAATAACTCTGATACATGTTTGATTATTAAGTCCTTTTTGAGAGTTCACATGTTATAAAAAAATATATATATCTCAAAGCTTCCAATCCTGGCTTAAGCCCAATCTTTAACATCTAATATCACCAACCAAGCACTTTAATTTAGGCTGATGAGCAGCCAGCTACCCTGGACAGATATGTTGGCTTTACGGGGTATCACAATGCCAGTGATGCCATCCAGACGAAGGCAGTAACTTCTTCCCTGTGGCACACACATTGTATTACAAAGAGGAATTGTGGGTAGGTTCTTTCCCCACATGCCTCTTTTATTTTTTCAAGCACAGTTTCTATAGAAAGTGATGTGTTTTTTCCCAAGGGTTAAGATTAGTTTAGTAAACCAATTGGAAAGACAGTTACCTCCTTCACCCAAACTCTACATAGTCGAAGTTGTCTTGTATTTTTTTTCTTTTTCCCTTTTTTCTTCTTCTTCTGTTTCTTCTTTTTTGCTAAGAATTTTCTTGGCAATTTTCTTCATGTCTCCTCTTCATTAGAGGATGCTAATTTTAGCTAGTCATGCCAATATCCCCTTAGCTGTGATAAATTTAGGAAGCCTGCTTTAGACTAATCAGGAAATGTGGTGACTGTTTCCAGTTTAGGGTCAGTTGATAGCCTACTCTGGACGTCAACAATCTGACTATTCATCTAGTCATATGGATCCAACTTTGAGAGTAAACCAATGCATTCTGATTTCTGCATGAGCCTGTTTGGTTTGAATTTGAAAATGTCTTCACAGATGCACCATTTGACAGGAGAGGTAAGGTTCCACACATAGAGTTTGTCACTATTACTTACTATGTAAACTGTCACAGATTTATTTAGTCTTTTTATCCCTTGCAACATTCAAAGTTTATGTTTTCTTTAATTTCTTAAAAAATTTGTAGAAGAAAAAAATAACAATGCTTCAATTTTTTGTGCTAATATCCCCAAATATGAATTATTGGATGTTGTTGTCACTATTAGTAGTGGCAAGAGTATTTCTGTGCAGCTGCTGAGTGCCAGACCCTGTGCTAAATGTTTTACTGTTTCACTTTCATACTCATCACATTACCCTACGAAACAGAGGTACAGGCATCATCATCGTGCCCACTTTACAGATGGGAAAAGTGAGGTACAGAGAGGTCACTTAGCTTGCCCAAGGTCCACATGGTTATAAACCCTAAGGCCTGGCGTCAGCCATTAGGTATGGAGCCTCTGCTATGGGCTGACCACTGGCCCAAGCATGATGATACAGTGTGACACCACAGGAGATGCCCCTCTTTCCTTGTGCATGGATGCTGGACAAAATCAACCAAATATGTCAGGTATGAGGAAATGCCACAGAGAAGAAGCAAATGAGGACAAGGCAGCACAAAATGAGATGGACACTCCTCAGAAGGTGGTCAGGAGGGCCTTTCAGATGAGGCTGGATTTCATGCACCACAATGTGAACCACGTGTGATAGAACCCCAAAGTCAAGTCTGCCCTAAAATGCAAGAAGTCCAAGATGATATCTCAAAATTACACGGGTCCTAAGGTTATGCAAAATTTTGAGTGTGAGTTTGGGCAATCTCTTTTGTGAGAAATACAAGGAATGTAAGTTTCACAGATAACAACAGAGGAATGTGGGGCTGGCACGGGCGTAAGTATCTGGAAGGTAGAAGGATGATCTATGCGACCCAGCCTGTCTGAATGGTGTTTTCACCTTCTGGTAATAGCTGCCAAGATTCAGATGTTAGGGGGTGAGTTGACCCTTAGAAAGTATTCTTCTTAGTAAAGTATCTAAGGAATGGGAAAAAAATATCCAATGTACTCAGTACTACTGTGAAATCAATTTATAATCACTCACACTTGCATATGAGAAATGAAACACAACTATAGCCTGGGATGAAGGAGGGAAGGGGAGGGGAAGGGAAAGGGAGGCGGGTAGGTGAACACAGGGGGGGTTAGCAGGGGGACCAAACCTACGGAGCATATTGCAAGTTCAACCTGGATCTATCAGGTGTAGAACACAAATGTCTTAATGCTGTAATTGGGTAAATGAGGTGAGGGCTATGTTGATTAGTAGGATGTAAGCACTCCAATTTATATAAATAATCAACACAATGAATCCCATAATGGCATAAATATATTCATGATCTATTTACAAATGACTTAATAAAAAAAAAAAAAAGAAGTTGATTCAAGAAACAAGGAAACATCGGTTCTGAGCAAGCAGGACCCAGGGATTAGTAGCAAACTTGTTCGGAAGTCACTTTCTGCTTCTCCTTTCTGTACTGCCTTTAATTCCTTTTTAATGAGATTAATTCAAAGGTCATCGGCAGCTGCACAGCAAAGGAGTTCTGACACTGTCCCAGGCGTATCGCCAGAGAGGAAGATGAGAAAGTTAATCAAAGAATGAGAGGGACATTTAGATAGAGCCAGGATGAATAAACATCATGGGTGTGGGCGGCCTCCAGTGACTCGGAAAAGGTGCAAGCCACATGGCTGTCGGGAGTGCGCAGGGTGGGATTAATAGGGTCTGAGTGTGATTAGGGAAAATGTGGGTTCAGGTGGCACCTGGGCTGAGCCTGTGAACGTTCTCCACAGGGTGGGACACGGTGGGACAGTCACCTCCGTTCACTGTGGAAAATACTCTTTTCTCATGATAATGCTGCTTTTTAATTTATTCTTCTTAGGGACCCCTTCACTCAAGGTGTCAACCCTTACATGTGTCATATAGCATGATTGGGTTCCACAGGGGGCTATTTTCACCCTCTTGAAGCAGAAACTTAGACCCAGGTAAGAAAAGGCTACGTTGGCATTAGACCAGGGATCAGAAATTACAGGATGCAAGCTGCAGTTTCTGTATGGCATGCAACTCATAATGGTTTATACAATTATAAATGGCTGAAAGTCAAAAGAAGGACACTGTTTTGTGACATGAGAGAATTCTATCAAAAGTTCAATTTCAGGGCTTGTAAATACTTTTACTAGAAAGTTGCTACATCTATCGGCCTATAGTTTATGGGCTGCTTGTGGGCTAGAAACACTGAGTTGAATTGTTGTAACACAGACCATGTGGCCTGCAAGGGTGAAAATGGGTATTTCCTATCTGTCCCTTCATGGAAAATATTTGCCAAGCCCATTGTTTTCATGTATGTGAGCAAATGCTCCTTTTATTTAACAAATATTTATGCAACAAATAAAGCTGCACTTACTTTTTCATCCTGAAATAAGAACCAATAAAATAATCTCACAATGCACATACTTAACAAAACAATATAATGTTTTAACTGAATTCTAAAAGAGAAGTAAGAAAGCAAATAGCTTACAGTAAAATAATATGTATTTGAATACATAAATTTGGGTGCAGGAGCTGCACCATAAGTCATGATGATGCATTCAGCTTCTTGTAGAAGAGTGTGAATGAGACCACTGTAAGTGGAGATGGGCACAGGTGTTATGTTGGTGACCAGGCAGTGATGCTCTCTGGCTTAATGGGTAACCTTAAGATAGCTGATGCCTTTGGTAGAGTACTCGGCCATTGACAGACTTGGCCTGCCAGGGAAGAAACTTCTCTCTGACCTCCCAGTGCCTTCCACTGGCTAATCCCAAGAATTGGTGGGCAATTCCACTGGCTAATCCACCAGAATTGGTGGCCCATTTGGGGGCAGTCCATAAAGGAAGGACTTCAGGAGTACAGAGGAAGGTGGAGCAGAATGAGTAGGAGCAAAGAGAAAGTACAGAATCTACAGATCTCGATTTCATTAAAGAGCATGACTGTCCCCTGAATGTCCCCAGCCAAAACATTATAGTTGTACTGTTTAACCTGATAGCTGCTAGCACTTACAGCTGTTTAAATGTACAGTACATTAATTTAAAAACTCAATAAATGTATACATGCAAGTTATGTAACCAAGATGTGTGTACCCTGTAATATTCTGAAATAAAAAATTAACGATAATTAAAAAGAGTCAGTTCTTCCGTCACCCTACCCACTGCAGCTGCTGTGTTAGGTGGCTCTGATTATGGAATATTTGCATCATCTCAGAAAGTCCTGCTGGGCAGTGCTGTCCAGTCTGGGCTCACGGTTGCTCTCTTGTGTTCAAATGTACTCCGTGAGCCGTCTATTAGCAAGTCTTGGTGTCTACACCTAGGAAACACCTCCTGAGAACTTCATTAGTCTTAAATGTCACTGGCATCACCCCAGTGTCATCCACGCTGTCATCCTTTCCACCTGGACTGTCAACGTGGCCCACACAGAGGCCTTCCTATTTCCAGGAAGGAAATTTGTGTTGCTGACATCCCCTATATTTCTTTTCCTCTTAGTATTCAGAATGATTTCTTAAAGATAAATCATGACTCAGGTAAGATTTAAACCTTTGGAGTCAGAAATTCCACTGCAAGTACAATGGCTGAGGCAGGTGTCATCCCATGTCCAGCTGCTCTGCGGCCCCGCTCACATTCTCAAGTTACTCTGGCCTTCCGCTCTGGGACTTGGCACCCACTTTTCCTTCTGCCTGGAAAGTCAGATATTGTCTCACATCTGGCCAGGGTGGATCCTTCTGGGTGCTAAGTCTCAGCTCATACACGTGTCACCTCCCCAGTGACAGCTTGGTTAGAAAGAGCGCACCTTGGCCAGTCTTTCTCCTCCATAAGGCCCTGTTGCCTTTCTTTCCAAGCACATTCCATTCTGAACTTCGCTCCCTCTATTATTTTTGACTTACTCACCAGCCACTTTCCTCCGAGTGGAACGTGAGCTTTACTAAACCCTGCCCATGAAGGCCAATGGCTAGCACACAGTGGTGGCTCAGGAACCACTTTTTGAATGGATGGTCGTGTTTCTGTAGTGCCTGAAAAATGAGTTACATCACATGCATTTGTTCCCTTATAGCAACGGGTTGCATGACAGCTGGAGCCCTGATAACCACATGGCAAACAACAATGGCAGTAACTCTCCCGAGTTTGTTTTGCTCTACGTACATTGAGAAGTGCTGTGGCTCAGCGGCGCCGCTGCCTCGTTACACGTCCCCTCTGAGAGGATGGCGGCTCATTAGGGAGCATCTGAGGCAGCACAGTGGGCTTAAAAAGAAAAGGCAATGGCTTTGCGCATAATAAATAATTCATTTTCAGATGAATTTCCCCATTTCAATAACACTTCTCAATTTCGAATTTTTATGAGCGTGCCTCTTTGCATTTGCATTTTCCAAAGCTCTTTTTGCATATTGAACTGATCAACGGCCTAAACACCCAGTGTTCACTTCGGAGAGTGAACTGATTACGAGCAGGGACCCTGGAGTCTGTCATTCTGGAATCGAATTCCAGCTCAGCTTCTTTATAGGGGAGCTAGAAACTACTCTTCAAACCCTGTGCCCTCAACCATCTGTGGAATGGGGTCACAGTGGTGGCAGCCTCCTGGGGTCACTGTGGGCACGAATGAGTTAATACAGGAGGCACTACACAGGGTTGCACCTGCACTAGTAAACAGTAGGTACTTGGTGGAAGCATTGTGCATGCTATGTAGGGAGAGATGGCTACTCAACAAACACAAAATCAGAAAGATCAGAGAGTTTTCTCAAGGGCGGCTGTAGTATCTTAATTTGCACTTGGTTCAGAAACTATAAAAATGAACGTGGCGGTGTGCTATACAGTGTGACTGAATTTTCAAAAAGTCTGAGTAAAACAACAGAGGGTATCTGGCATATTAATTAACAGGCTGACACAGGAAAAGAATACCATGAAAAATCAAATAAAAAGAGCTAAGAATCTGCCTTCACGACAAAAACAAAGGAAACATTTTTATTATTGGAGCCAGGAAAGGGTGTTTACGTCCACAATTTGGAGGCCTTTCCTCAAGTGCCAGTCTCAGTGGGTGATGTTACCGCATGAGAGCTGTGCCAGATTCAAAACTGCGGGAGGCGGATGACCCTGGGCTGCCCTCTCTTCACAGACCTGTGCATGTGCCAGTGGGTGACAAGGTGGTTCTTTTCCATGAGTTTACTGGGCAGCTTCTGCTGGGTGTACAGTAGAAAGGGGACGTGGGTTGAGGGCAGTGACAGAGGAGGTGACGCACACATCCAGGAGAACGAGTTCTAAAGATCCTGAAGATGAGGGGAGAGGATGGCTGGTGAAAAAGCAAGTTCATTTTGTTTAAAGAGAGAATTTTACTCGGTTTGGCAAAGCTTACTTGAAATGTATTCCATCAGAAGGTTTACAATAGTAATATTACATGGTGATAAAAATGTGGGTAAGTTTTGCCTGCTAGGATTACAGAAATGGAATATTTCTATTGAATCACAGATTTCAGAAAACACACCTTAATCAGGAAGAGTTAAGAAGATGCAAGTGGGATGGGAAGAGATTCTTTAGGGGTTACTTACTGGGATCCCAAGGATGACTTAAGTGTCCAACCATCAAGGTGAAGGCTGTGGCCAAGCATAACTGGGTTATGGGGTCCTACATGCTGATGAGAAAATGGCACTTGAGCATGAACTAGAGACTGTCGGGTGGTGCACTGGAGTCTGGCTGCTTCCACTGAGGAAGAGGGGCTTGGAGATAGGAGGGGTCCATGTGACTATTATGGTTGGAATGTCCCCTCCAAAACTCATGTTGAAACTTCACCTCCAATGTGGCAAGACGGACAGGTGGGGCTTTGAAGAGGTAACTGGGGCAGGAGGGCTCTGCCCTTATCGGTGGATTAATCCCTTCATGGATCGATGGGTTAGTGAGTTGTCGTGGGAGTGGGACTGGTGTCTTTCTAAGAAGAGGAGGAGAAGCCTCCATCTGAGGTTTCTGGCACGTTAGCATGCCCTGCACCTCCCTAGGACTCTGCTTGGCATCCCACCAGCAAGATGGCTCCCTCCAGATGTGGTCCATGATGCTGGATTTCCCAGTGTCCATAATTATGAGAAATAAATTCCTTTTCTATATAAATCACCTAGTTATTCTGGTATAAGCAAGAGAAAACAGACTAATGCTTTGGGGTTCAAAGAATAAAATAAAATGATGAAGGATGTGGAAGGTAAATCAAAGGGACAAACTGAGCTTATATCCTCCTAAGCATCTTAGATATGGCTCCAAGTTGGTATGGTTCCCAGGAGCATAATTTCAACCGTCAAGAATACCTCCAGGGTGTCAGAATCACCAGACTTGCCCAGTGTCCTCAGTGTATACAAGAAAAACATGGATGCAAAGATAGAAGAGTTTACAAGGATCATGTCTTGCTGAGGATCAGGGAAGGCTTCTTGGAGGAGGTGGCATGGAAGGTGGGCTAGGATGAGAGTTCTGAGATGCATTTGCATTTCCATTAGTGCCCTGTTTGAGAAAAAGCTCAGAATGTGACATTGAATTATATTCCATAAAGAACAGATGGCACATCTGATTCTTCATTTTTGTTTAAAAACTGTGGGCTTCCCCAGGGATCCTCAGGGCTAGGTCAGGTAGACACGTCTGTACGTACCCTTACAACGTTGTAATAATACCACATAACCTCCCTCTGCCAAGTCTAGGACTAGCATTCTCCTCTGATTATTTTCTAAAATGATACAGCCATTTATTCTGGTTGTGTCTCCTGATTTAGCTTTATGTGAAGTCCCAGATCCGTTCTAATAACTAGAACTCGGTCATCAAAACGGAGACACAAAGCAAAATGAGAAGCTGGTCAGGAGTGCAACACAGGAGGGCGCGCTCTTAAAATCTCACAGGAGAGGAGGGTCGCCCACTTCCTTTACCCACACTGACGGTAACTGTCATAGTGACCATCCCAAACTGTGGCTACCCCAGAGGAATGCAGAGAACATCTGCTTTATTTAAATATGAACAGGACTTGTTAATACGTTTTAAAGCACTAGCTGACATGGCATTCTTGTTCCTACAGTGTGTCTCTGTACCCTTATCTCTGCACCCTGGCATATGCTCAAAACACTTGGTTTAGCTAAAATTCAGGGGGCAGTTGGGAGAGAAGAATGTTGAAGAGCTATGAGAACCTAGAACCTCTCTCCTTGGAAAGATGTGTTATTACAAAGACACCCCACCTGTTCTCCAGATTCAGAGACCAATAAGTGGTTACAGATGTACAACCAATGGATTAATGATAATGCACATTTAATGGTCCATGTCCTCACAGTTTTCCTCCCTTAGACAAAAACATTTACCTACTACATAGTAAGGCATGATTTCCTGAACAGAAAACTGTAACATGATAAAATTCATAGAAATACGTGATTGCATTAAGAAAATACAACAAGCTTTCAAGGCCCTGAGAACCAGGGGGAGGGGAGGATGCAGAATAGTGAAGAAGACTTCAGGAAAAAATGCAAAATATTGAAGAAGAAAAAAAAACCCCAACAACATCTTTTGGTAAAGTAGCTTCGAATGCAAGTGCTTAATTGCATCTCATTTTCGAGCTTTCCCGGAGTTGAAATTATACCTCACACAAAGAACAGAGAAGCTGTGAGCTTTGTCCCAAATTGATCTCACGTCCTTAATCATAGTATAAAGGTGTTATAATTGCATTTACTTTCTTTTCAGCATTATTTTTTGAAGACTGTAGACCTAGTTTTTTAGGTATGCCATAAGCAGATATTCTCATATTTGGAGATTTTTATGTTTTTTATTCTTGGGCAAAATTAAGGGGAGATGAGGGATTTTCATTAAGGAAAAAAATGGAAAAAATGGAAAAAAACCCCAGTGGATCGAACTATGAAAAAAATTAAACAGGCAAAACCCTCTGTATGCAAAAAAACAAACAGACAAACAAATAAACAAAAAAATACTGTAAGTGAAATTAGAAGGAAAATGAATACTTGTCATAGTCAGCCCAAAGATTACTATTAATAATAAATATAATATACAAAAATAGAAATCATATATAATTAATACATACTAATAATATGTACTTTATATAGATAGATAGATAGACAGTTGAAAAGTGACTACCAATCTCTGGGAAGGGGGAATTTTTGTTTAACTGGTAGAAAGTTTCCATGTTGCAACATGGAAAGTTCTAGATATCTATTGCACATCAATGTGAGTATACTTAACACTATTGAACTTAAAATGGTTAAGATGGTACATTTTAATGTTATGTATTTTTTACCCCAATAAATAAAAAAGATTTATAACAAAGTTATAAAAACATGTTGAATTCCCAGTGGGAAAAGAAGAAATATTTAATCAAGAAATTAAAAAAATGTAAACTAAGAAGGGAAAATTTGGGTAACATTGAGATGCACTTTTTGCTTAATAAATTGTTCATTTAAAAAAATGTAATAGTACAAGCTGGCAAAGTTATGGAGAAATTGGTATCATTATACACAGCAGGTGGAATTGTGAATTGGTTAAACTTTCCGGAAGGCAACCATTGTAAAAATATACTATAATATCGCACACCCGTCATTCACATTTTTGGAGTCAAATTTATTTTTAAAGTTTATCTCGAGGAATCAATTAGAGATGTGTGCAAAGATTACTTACAAAAATGTAAGCCGTACGATACTTTATAAAGAGAAAACCTCTTAAATTCCACATGTGTGTGGTGGGATAAGGGATATATGGGGAACTTTTGTTTGGGCCTAAAAGTGGGATGCCTCCTTTGTTCTCGTCTTTCCTTCATGTTTACACCCCACGCATCAGACAGTCTGATCATCTGAGGACGACACCGCACCCCCACGCAGTCTCGGGTGGCATCAGATCTCTTCCCGCACTGTACCTTCCTTCTTCTCTGGTTGTGTACAGCCAGCCGGCTGAGTGCTACGGCTGCCGGGAGGAGAGGTGACATAGTCGGGGAAGGAGCGGAGCACACCTCCCCTTACCCGCTCCACCTACATAGTATTCATATTGGCTGAAACATGGACATGGTTGTTAATTTGGGGTCATGGGACTGAGGCTAATATCTTTGGGGTCACTCAGCCACAGCACAGAAAGAGGCCAGAGAGTCCCTACCCTTTAGGGCCACCTTCTAAGTCCCAGGCTGCCCACATTCAGGCAGGACATTTAGAAATGGGTAAATGTCAAGTTGCTTTATAGAGTCTTTTTATCCAGCAGTCAGAATACAGTCCCTTAACTCTCTTTGACAGCCCCTTGCTTTCTCAAATTCATTCTCTACAAACAGCCAGATTGGTCTTCTGAAAACATAAATCAGGCCACGTGACTCTCTGCCGAGCGCCCACCACAATGGCTTCCAGTGTCAGGAAGGCCCCTTGTGACTCTGATCTCAAACTCACAGCTAGGGGGCTGGTTTCCTGTGTTTCTTTTACATTTCAGAGATTTGTGACATCAATCAATCGATCAATTGATCGATACATAGATAGCAAATTTCTTTCAAATATCTCTCAAACATACAACAAACAAAATCAAAGTACTTTCATGCTGGTACCTCCCTGCCCCCATGGTAACATTCTTTTACCAACCAAGTCAGTGTTAAAATAAGGCTGCTTTCTCTGGAAAGAGGACTCAGAACACACCTGATACAGAAGGCAGATGGGTCAGATCTCGGATTTCTCACTCTTAGTTCCAGAAGATGCTTCTCTGAGTGTTGCTAAAAACTAATTTCACCAAGTGTGTAAATCCGATTCATTCAATTCAGTTCAAGAACCACGTGCATCCCTACATTGCCGAGCACTCTTCTTACACTGCAAGATATGGGGGCTCTAGGTAAGTCCCTTTTGCACGAGTGATCATGATAATAGCTGACATTTCTTGCATGTTTGCTCTAGGCCTGGTGCTCTCCTAAGCACCCTGGAGTTACTGTTTTATCCTTCCAACAACCATCTGAGTAGGTATTATTTTCCCCCTTTACAGATAGGAAAACTGAGGCACAATGAAATTAAGTATGGTTGCATTACTAGTAAATGGAGGATATGATTTAGTTATGCTATTCTTCTTCCTAGGAGGTTCAGAAACACCAGTGGAGAATGGGAAACACTCAGGTACCAACAGGGTAACCCTCTGAGCCTCAGTTTCCTCATGTGGAAACCAAGGAAGATTGCTGCAGATGCTGCTCATTGCCTTGGAACCATGTTCTCTTCTTGTTCCTTGTAATGGAATCTGAGCACTCTGTCATGTTAAAAAACACATTTCTCAGTTTTCCTTACCACTAAATGTGGCCACATGAGTAAGTTTTGGCCAATTGGTTGTAACCAGAGGTACTACATTGGATTCTTATGAAGGAAAAGATACTGGCTCTACTTGTTCTCCTGCGATTTTTACTTTTTCTGGTCGGTGGAATATAGATACAATGGCTGGCATTCTAGCAACCATCGTAGACTGTGAGGTAATCGTGAGCCTAGAATACATGTACCTGACTGCAGAAGCCAAAATAAAGATGGGCCTGAGTCTCAGATGTCGCGCGACACCATACCAGTCCTAGACCACCAATCTCAGGAGTTTCTTTACATGAAAGGAGAAAACACATTTGTCCTTAAGCCACCACTGGCTGGAGGGTGGCGTAGGGGGCATGAGCTCTCTTTCTGTCAGTCAAATGCAATTTCTAACTGGTGCAGGGGTCGGCTAGGTCTTAGATGAGATATATTTTCCCCGCCCTACCATTACATTCTACAACTTCACAGCATTACATGTGGCACAGCAAGAAAGGATGCGGCAGAATGGAAAAGGTTTTGGAGATCGGTGGAGGAGAGACAGGGGGCTCTCGTGAGAGTGGGAAGAACAGGTGGCTGGAAGGAGGAACGCTGTGCACGGGGAGCAGAGACCGGTCTGGGCGCAGCCGCAGTGCTGTTCAGACAGTACTGCTACGGCTCCTCAGGCCAAAGATGTGGAAAAGGAGCAAATTCAAATAGGCATTTGTTTAAGACAAATGGCATTGCCATTCCCAGTAACAGACCACTAACAGTGCCCCAAACAAGGAGCACTCGGTCACATGTGTGCTAATATACCCGGTGCTGCTAAAATAAAAGAAATACACGTGGCTAAGAAGAGCCCTTACCAACCAAAATACCCAGACACCTTTTCATTTCCTAATGAACAACACAGTTGCCAAGTCAGTGTCACCAGGCAACTGTCTGTGCTACCTTTGACTGAAAGACTAATGTCTGGTGTTCTCTCTGCACCACCTAGTAACACCTGTCAGCGTTTTCTTATGGATGATCTGGGGGAGCACTGGGCAGTGATCTGAGTAGCCAGCTCGCACCTCTTCTGAAAGCAAAAGTAAGTTTGTAACAGGAGAAAACCCAAATTATTGTCAGCAGACTCCCATGGGCCAGAGTTTGCATTGTGAAAAGACAAATTAAAACCACAACAACACAGTTTTCTTTAGACAGGCGCCTGAAGAGTCCCAGGAAAGGTGGGCTGTGCAGGGCAATGGTGGGATCTGAGTAGGTGGGTGTGAGTGGGTGGTCTTCCTCAGCGGCGCCACTGGAAACCAGGGCGTGGTCCTTTTCAATATGAAAGCTCCTCTCTGTCCCCTAAGTCACAGGAAATGCATGGACAGATTTATAGTCCCAAATCCTATAGATTACCAGTTATAGATGACCTGTAAATGGAACATAGATAACTCTTTCTTATATAAGAAAAGAAAGTTACCAACATCAACCATTTGATGTTTCACACTAGAACTAGTTGTGGCTTCTCTTGAACAATCATAGATCTTAACATTTCAGAATGTGGCTTGGCTTTCCCGTGTGGCCAACACCAGCTGAGATCTTTAGACTGGACAGGTGTTCACCTATCCCCTTAGCACGTCTCACCTCTATACCTGACGGACGCGTCCTGTGTATTAGAGATCCTCCAACCAGCCGACGTTGTAGGACGCAAACACATGTCTCAAACCATTAGTAATTTTTACATAATGGCAGACCCAAATAGATACCTGGAGTTTTATTATTTTCTAAATAAGACTTTAAGAATATTACTTAAAGAAAACATGTTTGAGAATTGGCTATCAGCAGTGAGCTTGGGGGTCCAGTTCTTCCCTACCCAGGTTCTTTACTCACAGACATTTCCCCACCCGGCTTTGGTCACTGTGCGGAGCCATCCCTTTCCCGGAGTTCTGTAGGAATAGCCCACAGCGGGGACTTCCTTACCATGGCCAGAGGGATGATTCCAATCACGTCCTTCTGGCTCACATAGATCTTGGACACCCCCAGGTCAGACGTGATCTCTCCTGGGTATTCCACCTGCCACGTGACCAGCTGCGTGGTCGGCGTGTCACTGGGCTCTTCCACCTCTACGTCGATCTGCATGACCTCGTAGGAGGCGCCACCCACACTGCAGAGAAGGAAAAGAGAACAAGCGTGAGACAGGCCAGGCTTGGCAGGCCGTAGGCAGCAGTGGGCATTCCTCCATGTACCTCCCCACACACACCTGTGCTCAGGTCTCCCTGCAACCAGAGATGAATGAAATCCCCCAGAGGACAAACCATCCTTCACACACTCAGGCTGGGACGCCATCACTGCAGCTTCCCACCTCCTGTGTGTGGGATACTCCACTGCCCTCCGGCAGGTGTTGATAGATAATTACGGAAACAGTGATTACACTCTTCAAATGGGTCCTTCTCCATAAGGATTCTTCCCCTCACTCTCATAAATTTCTATGCTACTTATATCACATTTTCCAGTGCTACAGCCAGTTCAAGTTGGGTGCACAAAATTTTAAGGACATCAGGGGGTGAAGTAGCTCTGTTGTCTGGCAGTACTAAGATAGGAGGGCGAGAAACAGAGGTGAGGCGTGAACCAGGCCTCAGGGCCAAGGATCCCTGCCGACAAGTGGCCAGATGTTACTTGGAGAGAGGAGTAATTGTGACCAATCCTAGTGTGGATGCCCCATGTTCCTATAGGCATGCATCTGGAAACAAAGTCAGCCTGGGTTTTCAGAATTATTTTCCCAGCTATTTAAGTTAGTTCAGTTAGCTGGCTGCCTCTGTCTAGCCAGTTTTCAGATAATATCTGCTCCTCTATGTGACAGGTAGAAAAAGCCAGGCTTGGTGCCTGTCACTCCCTGAGGGGCAGATGAAGAATGTGCAGGTGAGAATTAACACAGGAGCCTGCGGAGAGCAGCTTTGTAAGTGCAAGTGACCAAAGCGATGACACTTGTTCCTACCTACGTGTCTCTAAAGAGTCAAATTTTACATCTATGTAGAATCTGATATAAGTAGAAAAATTATCACTGGACTGTGGTGTTTAGGAGGATAAGATGTGTTCTTTTATATGCGGCAAAGCTACTGAAACATTTTTTTATCCTACCATCAAACCTATGCAAATTTCTCAGTAAGAAGCTCAGAGATAAATGATAGGGCTGTTTCCAGGAGCAGCCCTTTCTTCCTTTCTTCCTTCATTTATTTATTTATTTTTATTGTCTTTATTATTAAATCATAGCTGTGTACAATAGTGCAATCAAGGGGTACAATGTGCTGGTTTCATATACAATCTGAACTATTTTCATCAAACTGATTAACATAGCCTTCCTGGCATTTT
>CAUYRH010025845.1:0-38144 GCA_963574655.1 Perodicticus potto
ACCTGTTGTCCCAGTTACTTGGGAAGCAAAGGCAGGAGACTAGCTTGAGCCCAGGAATTGGAGGTTGCTGTGAGCTGTGATGCCACAGCACTCTATCCAGGGTAACAGCTTGAGGCTCTGTCTCAAAAAAAAAAAAAAAAAAAAAAGAGGAAATCATTAACTTCCTTGAACATAACAACAATGAAGACACAAGCAACCAAACTCTGTGGAATACAGCAAATAGAGTCCTAAGAGGTATATTTATCACTTTAGATGCTATATTTGAAAAAAAGAAAGAGAATGCATCAACAAACTCCCAGACCATGTCATGGAATTGGAAAAAGAAGAACAATCTAATCATAAACCCAGTAGAAGAAAAGAAATATCCAAAATTAAATCAAAGATTAATGAAAATGAAAACAAAAGAATCATTCAGGAAATTAATGGACAGTGTGGCACCTGTGGCTCAGTGAGTAGGGTACAAGCCCCATATACCAAGGGTGGCATGTTTGAACCTGGCCATGGCCAAACTTCAACAAAAAAATAGCCAGGCATTGTGGCAGGCACCTGTAGTCCCAGCTACTCAGCTCCTTGGGAGGCTGAGACAAGAGAATCATCTAAGCCCACGAGCTGGATGTTGCTGTGAACTGTGACACCATGGCACTCTATTGAGGGTGACAAGGTGAGACTCTGTCTACAAAAAAAGAAAGAAAGAAAGAAAAATGATGAACAAAAAGAAGTTTTAAAAAACAAATAAATAAAATGGATAAACCTTTGGCCATACTGACTAGACACAGAAAAGTAAAATCTCTAGTTACCTCAATCAGAAACAATAAAGGGTGACTCGGCACCTGTGGCTCAACAGGCTAAGGCACCAGCCACGTACACCTGAGCTAGCGGGTTCGAATCCAGCCCGGCCCGCCAAACAACAATGACGGCTGCAACCAAAAAATGGCCGGGTGTTGTGGCGGGCGCCTGTGGTCCCAGCTACTTGGGAGGCAGAGGCAAGAGACTCGCTTGAGCCCAGGAATTGGAGGTTGCTGTGAGCTGTGATGCCACGGCACTCTATCCAGGGTGACAGCTTGAGGCTCTGCTCAAAAAAAAAAAAAAAAAAAGAAAAAGAAATCCCTGGAGTCCAGAAGTCAGGACCACTATGTCATGCGTTCACCCTCCTGTGAATAGATTAAAGGGTTCTAAGAAGATGAAGGTAATGCCTCAGGGTAGCTGGCTCTTTATAGTCTCAGCAAACCCAAGTGGTAATGGGTGGTGGTCTCCATGCTCTAGGGAAGATGGCCCCTTTCACTGAGCACAAGGGTGCCTCGAGGCAGAATGCTGCTGCAGATGACACTGCCCTGTCCCTTCTTACAGACCAGCCCATCCTCTCTCTGTTCCTTGGCAGCAGTGGAGTTTTCCAAATCAGGAATTAGGACATGTAATCTGGTGGAAGAGTTGTGTCACTTATGAAGACAAAGGGTAGTCTGGGCTGACAAGCTTTGCATTCTGGAATTTTTGTACTTCTGGGCGATTTCAAGCACTGTTAAGGTTTGTGGGATAGAGTATTTGATATCCAGAAGTTTGAACAAAGATCCAAGAGCTATGATTGTGGTACCTGGAGTCCTTACTTAAAGAGGCTTTGAAGACAGTGGACCTTGGAGCCCTAGAGACTTGGGTTCAAATCTTCTTGCTATGTAACTTTTGGTGGCTAATTTATTCAAGGCTCAATATTTTGTCTTCAAATCTAAAGAACAGGGTTAGTGAGCTATTACACAATGGAGAATGAGATTAAACGAGAACGTTTTGTAAAGCACCTGGCACATAGTAGGTCCACTGCAAAAGTTAATTTCCCTTGTATGCAATTCACTATGCTAAGTGCTTAGTCAATATTTCATTTATTAATTTTATGCTCAAGATCTTTTAAAAAAATGTGATTAATAGTCTATATGCTAATTTTTATTATGTTTAATAATCATCTGATTGTACATGGCTGAAAGTATAGTTCAGGAGCAACAGGCTCGCAAATGACTTTTTCAAGCAGCCTCCTCTTTTTCCCTTGTGTATACCATGGGATGTGTGTACCATGAAAATGCTCTTGACAACCAGAAACACAGGTGAATTCTAAATTGGAAGCATGACCCGCCCTAGCATACTTTTGGAAGTGCAGTTGAAGAGGACTTCAAGCTGTGCTTTGAGCCTGGGCCATGAACCTGTATGAAAATCTAATGAGAGATCTGGGCCCTCTTCTTAGAAAAATACACGTATGTGTGTGGATAGAGATTTTTGTGTAATTTCTCATCTGTGGCAGTCTCCCATCATATACATACAGTCTGTCCATTCTCGTGTTGTACTGTTTCCAGATTTTACCTATGAAGCTGCTGTGGACATTTGCATGCAAGCCTTGGTGTGTGCATCTATTTTCACTGCTCTTGAGCAAATGCCTGGAAGTAGAATTTGAGTCCTAGGGTAGGTGTATGTTTAATTTTATAGCAATTTACCAAACTTTTTCCCAAAGCAACTGCTCCCTTTTTCACTTCTACCAGCAAAGTGTGAAATTTCTTTCTGTTCCGTATCCTCACCAACCTTTGGTGTTGTCAGTCTTTTTAATCACAGCTATGCTGGTGGGTGAGTAATGGTGTCTCTTCGTGGTTTTAATTTGCCTATGTTCTGGGGCTCCCCTATGGTCTTTTCCTGGGGTAGCAAAGTCTTCCTTGATCTCAGAGGCATTATCGCTATTCTTAGGGAGCGTGAGGAAATAGCTAGTCAAAATCTTATGGGGCTATAACAGTTCCTGCAGGCCCCCCCTCTTTATGTTCTGTATGGCTAAATGCTTGAGAGTGTTCTGCATCTATGCAAATATCCAGTCACTTGATGATGTGTCTGCAGAAAGGGCGCTGGGGGCTGGCAGCTGGCAAGGCAAGGTGTCCACCCTCCCAGGTGGAGCCATGTGTGTGCACCACCCTCCCAGGCGGTGTGCATGTGTGTGCGTGTGTTCCAGTGCGTGCTTGAGCTCCTTGACATTTCAGGCATTCGGTGAGTCAGCAGCTGGAGCCTTGCATCCAGCCCCATGTCACAACATTATCAGAGACTTGGGGAAACTGGATGGAGTTCAGAGAGGAGCAGCTAGTACGATTAAAGGGCTTGGAGGGATTAAGGGATTGATTTATGAGGAAAGATGAAAAGAATTTAATGTGTGCTGCTTGACTAAGTGGGTACAAGATAATAGCCTGCAAATATCTGAAGGGTATAAACACGGGAGAGGGAGAGGAATTAGCACAGGGCAAGGAAACTGATCCGGGAATAATGGGGGAAATTAAAATGGGGGCGGGGGAGCTGGCAAAGCATCGGCAGGGTGTGGCCTTCCCTCTCCCTCTCAGAAGTCTGCAGGGGAGTGAGTTGGATTTGGGAAGATGAACCCGAGGAGATCTGTGGCTTCTCCTAAAGCAGGCAGGTCGAAGGTAGAGGGGAAATATTTGAGTGCCTGCTGTGTGCAGGACCCGGAAGGAGGTGCTGATGAGGATACACAGGCTGGGAACCCTGAGACCAGGAGGAGGGTGGTGGCGGAGAATGAGGTGCTGGAGGTGGCCTGCCTGGAGGCTGGGATCTTGACATTTCCCCAAATCTCTCCCCTCCTCCTGGTAGTTTTCCTGGATTGGTGAAACAAGTGCTGATACTCTTTGTTTTGCATTCCAGCTTGCTTGAGATGGGACGTTGCTGCCTGTGTCTTCCAGCTTCCCAGTTAACGTTCCTGTCCTCCCTTACTAAGATACAGCCATCCTTGACTAGTCCATGGTATACCTGTCCCTCTGTGGTGCGTCTTTTCCAGTGTTGTGGGTCTAAGATTGTTAAACAATGTGTGGGCTGTTGAAGAGAAGGGGAAATGATGCCAACCTGCCCGGTGCCAGGATCTGACTCTATTTCCCCAGCATAGTGAGTGGGCCCAGGCACTGACTCTCTGAACCTTGACTTTCTTTTCTGCAACATGGGGATGTTATAATAGATAACCCTTTGCTTCATGGCATTGTTCACAAAGTTTGCATCAAGTAATATGTATGTAGTGCTTAGTGCAGTACCTGGTAAGGAGTCAATGCTCAGTAACAGCTGGCTGCTGCTGTTGTAACTGAAGCTGCGAACATGAAGGCCATCCTCCCGGTATCAAGACTCGGGCCTAGAGTCTGAGCAGTGACTTGAGGGTGGAGACAGCCGGCTGTAACACAGCATGTAGGGAGATGCTCCTGGTAGCTTCGGGGTGGTGAGAGGAGGAGGCGTAACACTCCTTTCTCCTCTGAGGCACCAGGGTTTCCAGAGACAGCTTTTGGTCAGAGCCCAGGTCCTGGAGACTGGTGTTCCAGTCTTGCCTGGAAGAAGAAACCTGGTTCCTTTCCCATCCCAGCTGCCGGTCTAGGTCAGTGAAAAGATAATTGAGCTAAGAATATGGAAACCTTGGCTAATTTCTGTTTGCCAATTTTCAGTTTCCTCAATGGTTAATACAGGGGGTTATATTAGTGTCTCCTGCTAAGTAATAGAACCCTTTTTTAAACGGTGTATTATGTGGGATCTTAAAATGTAAAACACCCCTAAGCTGAGCTGCTTCTGAGTGGGGCTGTAGACTGTCCTGATTGGCTCTCTGTGTCCCCATGGGAATCTCTTAGTGACTCCCAGTCCTCCACAGAACACTGTTAATACACATGCACATGTGTGCACACACACGCACCCCACACAACACAGCTGAGCCCTACCACATGGCAACTGTTACTCTGATGACAGCTAAATTAAATTGTGGGCCCACCTGTGCTAAGTTCTTTACATCTATTAGCTAATCATACTCTCAGAATATTAGCACAAGGTGTAGGGTATTATTATCCTTGTTCTACAGATGAAGAAACTGAGGTTGGGAGGTCAAACCAGGATCTCACAGCTGAGAAGTGACAGGTGGTATCTGAGAGTTCTTCCAGCTCTGAAATACAGGTGGTTCTCAAATTACAAACATTCAACTTACGTACACCTCACACATATAAATGGAGGCTATTACATGAATAAAAAATGTATCTGTTCCAGCTTATATACAAATTCAACTTAAGAACAAACCTGCAGAACCTACCTCGTTCAGAAGCCAGGGGCTGCCTATAGTCAATCTCAGTTTCTGGTATAACAGGTATCCAGGTGATACAGTAGATACTCAGTAAACACTTAGCAACGCAAACTGAACTCTTCGTTTGGGTCTGATTCGCCAACTCCACAGTGGGACTGTGATACTTGCTACCGGTCTCCTGGACAGGTTCTCTGATTTCCTCTTTATATGTTGTTTCAAGACAGACTCTTCCATTGTATCAGTCATTCAAGACATCTGTCTAGAAATGCAAGTCTAGGCCCTAAAGATACCTAAAGTGTATCTTCTTGGATATTTCAGACATTCAGGTTGCTAGAAGATATATATATATATATATTTTTTTTTTTTTTAAAATTACTTTTCATTACTTTTCCTTTTCTACCTATCACCCAAGTAAGGAATCATTTCTTTCTTTCTTTTTTTAAATTGTTTTTTATTAAATCATAACTTTGTACATCGATGCATTTATGGGGTTTAGGGTACTGCTTCAATATACAATGTGAAATGCTTACATTGATCTAAGTAACACATCCACCACAATTATACTCATTTCTTAATAGTTTTGAAACATACCATTGTATCATGCACATTAGGTGAGGTCCCCCCGAATGCCCTCCTTCCTTCCATAACCCCCCTTCCCTCCCCTCTCTCTCCTCTTCCCTTCTACTTTCTGGACTATAGTTATGTTTTGCCATTCATGTGAGTGTGTAGGTGGTTATATATTGATTTCATAGTAGTTTTGAGTACATTGGATACTTTTTTCCCCATTCTTGATATACTTTACTAAGAAGAATAGGTTCCAACTCCATCCAGGTACACATAAAAGATATGAAGTCTCCTTCTTTTTTTATGGCTGCGTAGTATTCCATGGTGTACATATACCACAATTTGTTAATCCATTCATGGGTCAATGGGCACTTGGGCTGTTGCCATGTCTTGGCTTTTATGAATTGCGCTGCAATAAACATTCTGGTGCAAATGTCTTTGTTGTAAAATAATTTTTGATCATCTGGGTATATACCTAGTAGAGGAATTGCAGGATTGAACAGTAGGTCTACTTTTAGTTCCTTGAGTGTTCTCCAAACTTCTTTCCAAAAAGGTCGTATAAGCTTGCATTCCAGCAGTGTAGAAGCGTTCCCTTCTCCGCAGCCTCGCCAACGTCTGTAGTTTTGAGATTTTGTGATGTGGACTAATGGCTAATCCTACTGGAGATAGATGATATCTCAAAGTAGTTTTGATTTGCATTTCTCTGATGATTAAGGACAATGAGCATTTTTTCATGTATTTGTAGGCCATGCACCTGTCTTCATCAGAGAAGTTTCTATTCCAGTCTCTTTCCCACATAGAAATAGGGTTATTTATTCTTTTCTTATTGATTAGTTTGAGTTCTCTGTAGATTCTAGTTATCAGACCTTTGTTGGAAGCATAACCTGCAAAAAATCTTCTCCCGTTCTGAAGGTTGTCTGTTTGTTCTACTTACTATGTTCTTGGCTGTGCAAAAGGTCTTTAGCTTGATCAGATCCCAGTAATGTATTTTTGGTGTTGCTTCAGTTGCCTGAGGAGTCCTCCTCATAAAATATTCTCCCCGGCTGATTTCTTCAAGTATTTTCCTTGCACTCTCTTCTATTATTTTTATAGTTTCATGTCTTAAGTTTAAATCTTTTATTCAGTGAGAATCAATTTTTGTTAATGGTGAAAGGTAGGGGTCCAGTTTCAGCATTCTACAGGTTGCCATCCAGTTCACCCAGCACCATTTGTTAAATAGGAGTCTTTTCCCTATTGAATATTTTTTATAGGCTTGTTGAAGATGAAATGGTGTTAAGTAGCGGGGTTCATCTCTTGGTTCTCTATTCTGTTCCATAAATCTACCACTCTGTTTTTGTGCCAGTACCATGCTGTTTTGGTCACTATAGATTTATAGTATAGCTTGAAGTCTGGTAAGGTGATACCTCCTGATTTGTTCTTATTTTTGAGTAATGTATTTGCTATTGAGGTTTTTTCTGATTCCATATAAAGCGAAGTATTATTTTTTCAAGTTCTTTAAAGGATGACAATGGTGCTTTAATAGGGATTGCATTAAATCTGTAAATTGCTTTGGGTAGTATGGACATTTTAACAATGTTGATTCTTTTTTTTTTAATTTTTATTAAATCATAATTGTGTACATTGGTGCAATTATGGGACACAATGTGCAGACTTCATATACAATCTGAAATATTTTCATTGAACTATTTAACATAGCCTTCATGGCCTTTCAATCACTATATGAAGACATTTATATTCTACATTTAGTAATTTTCACTTGTACCCTTGTAAGATGCACCGTAAGTGTGATCCCACCAATCACCCTCCCTCCACCGGGGAGGGGACAGGGGAGGATGGCTTATTACTTCTTTTACTTAATGATATACAGAATAATTACTGGGATAATAAATATTAGGCTCAAAAACATTATTCTTTGTGGCAAAATTCAAGTACAGCAGCCCATGGCTCTCAATCAGGGGTTGCATGTATTGGGTTTGCTCTGGAAAGTCCTTAATGGTTGTCCAAAGGGCCCATACTTATTGGTCAAGCCTATACCTTACCCTCTTATAATCACAATAATTTAAAAAATGCTATACATACAAGTAAGACTGTCTATGATGGCACCCTCTGTAGACTTCTATCATAATATTGAAGATATTATTAGATATATTTAAGCTACATTTTTCCCTCCCCATCATACTCTGAGCTCTCTGTGGATGGATAAAATGCCTTGTGAATATTTTTGTCCTTATGAACATGCATAGTGTTTGTCACATAGGTACATGTTCCATAGCTATTAACCTACAATTGGACATTGAACTGCACAAAATTACACCCAGCTATAACCTAGTCTAGAAGAATGATTATTCCAACACCTTCTTTTTCTAAAAACTAGAATGTTCAAAGTGAATTACAGCTACAATAATTTACATGTTAGTCTACCTTTATCTTCTCTTTTTCTTTTCTATGAATACATTTGAGAGCATTGTGAGTTTGAGGAAGGTGTACGTAAAAAGCTAACAGCCTTGGATAAGTTTTGTAGCAGAGCAGTCAATGTTGCCTGTACTATAATAAATACTTATGAGTATGCTTACTATAAGGCTGATTTTAACCTTATATTCTAATATTCCACTTTTCTTATGTCACCAGCCTTTGATCAATTACATTTATAATAAACATAACATTTATAATTTTTCAAAAAAATAAAAAAAGGCTTTGTTTGTTTGCATTTTTGAGACAGAGTCTCACTCTGTTGGCCCCAGCTAGAGCGTAGAGAGCACTATAGCAAATCACAGCAACTTCGAACTCCTGGGTTTGAGCAATCCACCTGCCTCCCCTCCCAAGTAGTTGAGACTACAGGCACCCACCATAATGCCTGCCTAGTTTTTTCTATTTCTAGTAGAGATACGGAATCTCACTCTTGCTCAGGCTGGTCTCAAACTCCGGAGTTCAAGCAATCTACCTGCCTTTGCCTTCCAGAGGGCCAGGATTATAGGCATGAGCCAACATGCCTGTCCTCTAATTTTTCAAAATATTATCCCAGTTGACTATGGAATTTATGTATGAGAATAAAAGTCCTTAAGGAGAGGGTTCTTGTCCTCTCTGTTGTGCTATCACTGAGAGTTAACAGAGCATGTGTGCATGGCGGATACTCAGTGGATGGTCTATTACAGGCAGTTCAGTTTTCTACTAGCTTTTCTAATTAAGATATTTCCAAGAATCCTAAGAAAATGGTAATTTATTTCACAAATTCAAACTTAATCCTTCCATCTCTCTATGGCCCCAAATCTGTTGTCCTCCAAGTCACCTTCTGACATCTTGAGACTGACATCCCTTAAGTTGATACCAGTCTCCTTGAAACCTGTTTCCTGTCTATAGAGATCTTCATGTTGCTACAAGCCTTCAGAATTTCCTTTTCCTGGCTTTTGAGTTTTAAATAAAATTTATCAAGTTATTTCTGTATATTTTTCTTCTTGAATTTTACAAGTTATGTTTTCTTTCTTTCTTTTTCTTTCTTTTTTTTTTTGTTCAAGACAGAGTCTCACTTTATTGCCCTTGGTCAAGTGCCATGGTGTCATATCTCACAGCAACCTTAAACTCTTGGGCTAAAACAATCCTCTTGCCTCAGCCTCCCAAGTAGCTGGGACTACAGGTGCCTACCACAATGCCCGGCAGGCATATATATATATTTTTTTTTGCAGCAAGGTTTTGCAGAACTTACTTACTCAGGCTGGTCATGAACTGTGAACTCAAGAGATCTTCCTGCCTGGGCCTCCCAGAATGCTAGATTACAGGCATGAACTATTACACCCGGCCCTAGAAGTTTTCTATATGTCCTGAATATTAATCTTTTATCAGATAGATAAATGATTCACAGATATATTTTCCTATTGTGTGAGGTGTGAGTTGCCTTTTCATTCTGTATGTATGTGTGTGAGTGTTTTTTTTTTTTTTTTTTTTTGAGACATTGTCTCACTTTTCCACCCTTGGTAGTGTGTTGTTGCAACACAGCTCATAGCAACCTCAAACTCTTGGGCTCAAGTGATCTTTTTGCCTTAGCCTCCCCAGTTACAGGAACTACAAGTACCCACTACAATGGCTGGCTATTTTTTAGACAGGGTTTATGCTCTATCTCATGCTGGTCTAGAATTCCTGAGCTTAGGCAATCCACCTGTCTCGTCCTCCCAGGATGCTAGGATTACAAGTATGAACCACCATGCCCAGCCATCATTCTGTTTGTATTAATATTGTATCTTGATGCACATTTAAAAAAAAATTCATGGTCAGATTTATTTTTTTTTTCTTTCTTTTTTTTTATTTCTTTGATACACGATTTTCCATTAGCCAAAAGTTCAATATTTTTTTAAATTAAATCATAGCTCTGTACATTAATGCAGTCATGGGGTACAATGTGCTGGTTTCATATACAATCTGAAATATTTTCATCAAACTGGTTAACATAGGATTCATGGCATTTTCTTAGTTACTGTATTAAGACCTTTATATTCTGCATTCAGTAAGTTTCACCTGTACCCTTCTAAGATGCACCTTGTTTTCCCTGATGCTTTGGCCTTTAGTGTCATATTCATTGCCAAATTCAACATTGTAAAACTTGTGGCTTATGTTTTATTTGAAGAGTTTTGTAATTTTAGGTCTTACATGTAAGCTATGAATTTCTCTCCATTCTGACTTAATTTTGGATGTAGGGGTAGGTAAGAGTCAATTTTCATTTTTTGTTTGTTTGTTTGTTTTGCATAAATATCCAGATTTTCCTATATGATTTGTTGAAAAGAATGTCCATTCTTGGTACTCCTGTTGAAGACTGCACAGCATCACCACTTAAACTTCACCTCCTGTTCCACTGTCCCATCTCCACCCTAGCTCCAATCCCCCCCAACCCGTCTGTGAAAGAATTGTCTTCCATGAAACCAGTGCCAAAAATGTCTACTCAATGGCTCCTCAGGAACAGGTCTGCACAACAGGAGGTTAGCCTCAGGCAAGCAAGCAAACTTTCATCTGTATTTATATAGCCACTCCTCATCTCCTGATGGCCTCCATCACCACCTTAACTCTGCTTCCTGTCCCATGCCCACCTTCCAGCCCCATCCATGGAGACATTATCTTCTATGCAACCAGTCCCTGCTGCTGAAAGGCTGGGGACCACTGAGACAACTTTTGAGACAAATAGCATATTTCAATGTGCAACAGAAGTCCTAGACCCACCATCAATAGGTCTCACAGGATCAAGATTTAATCAAAAAATATTTAACAATAATTCATCAAGAACATTCTTAAATAAAACTGGCATTTTATTTTTGTGAATGTGGGTTGGTGAAGAATATGACTACCAACCATGCTTAGAGGCCTACGTCATGACTCAGGCTATCCCATCAGCATTACTTTGACCTCATAGGTGTAAACTTCTGCACAGCAAAAAAGGAAGAAAAAAATCAGAAAGTCTTAACCTCAATGTCCAGTAACAGGGTCCCCATGAACCCCATTTTCCCAGATAGCACGCTTTGAAAACCCTCATTGTAAACTTAGTATTGATGGCTACTTGCTTCAAGATAAAATAACCCTTTAAGACAGAATTTATGAAAAGTTGGTTTTTAGTCTCAATTTATCAAAGATTCAACAAATTTTAAAATTTGAGAAATGAGAAAGACTTACTGATTTTGAAAAGGTGAGTGAATGAAAATTCTAAGGTAAAGTTTAGCAGGTAATTGAAGAAGAAAGTCAAGAGAATCACCAAAAAAAGCTGCTGAATTAAAAAGGTGAAAAAAAGAAACCAAGACCCAGAAAATCCTAAGAAACTTATCACATTAGTTCTTTCCTTGTATGTACATCGTTTTGTTATATATAGAATTATTTTCCTTTATTTAATTTTGTTTTCCACAACACAGAAAATCATTTGAGGTTAATTATTTAAGCAATGCTTAGTTCTGTCCACTATATATCACTAAAAGTTAAGAATCAAGTGCATTTAGATATTTCAAGGATTTCAGAAAAAAATATGTTTTATAGAAGCACTATATTGATAAATTTCTTTTCTCTCTTCCTTTCTGAATAATAAGTCCTACTGAAGTATATCATAGACATGTGTCCTGTCACGGAATGATTTAGATCAACCTTTCTTATGGTTTCACATAATTTTATTTTATAGATATATATGTATTTTATATATAAATTATCCACTTTAGATATATTTAAAAATAAGAAAAAATATGAGCAGATAATTTATAGAAGTATAAATTTTCTACAAACATGAAATTTAATCTTAAATTTACTGGAATTTAAGAAATCATAAATTAAAATGGCAATGAATACCACTTTTTCTTATTTGAAGAACTGTTTTTAAAGCCATAAAAGCTATTGTTAAGGAATAAGAAGATGACAAGGACTCTCATAAACTGATTCTAGGAATATAAATTTTTACAACCTTTTTGGAGGTCAGTGCTGTGAATTTTGTGATGCATGTCTAATACGTTAAAATATTTATACATGTCCATTCATTATTTCATTAAACACTGACTCAAAGGATATGTACTGCTATGCTGTGACTTTTTGTACATAATTGTACAAACCAATATTGTTAATGCCTGAATGAATTTAAAGTCATCTTCAAAAATATGTATATATATATATACATATATGCATTATATAATACAAAACATTTTTTCCCTAGGTATTCCTTTTTATTTATTTTTTTATTGTCTTTATTATTAAATCATAGCTATGTACAATAGTGCAATCAAGGAGTACAATGTACTAGTTTCATATACTATATGAACTATTTGCATGAAACTGATTAACATAGCCTTCCTGGCATTTTCTGAGTTATTATATGAAGACATTTGTATTCTGCATTTAGTAAGGTTCGCCTGTACCCTTCTAAGATGCACCGTAGTTGTAGCCCCACCAATTACCCTCCCTGCACCCCTACCTCACCCCTCCTCTTAC
Source organism: Perodicticus potto (assembly GCA_963574655.1). Classification (NCBI taxonomy): domain Eukaryota; kingdom Metazoa; phylum Chordata; class Mammalia; order Primates; family Lorisidae; genus Perodicticus; species Perodicticus potto. The sequence goes on from CAUYRH010025845.1 coordinate 12,569, forward strand.
CTCTCTTGCCCCTTTCCCCATATTCTTGTGCTATAGTTGGGTTATACACTTCATATGAAAGCTATAAATTAGCTTCATAGTAGGGCTGAGTACATTGGATACTTTTTTTGAATGATGCTCATGTGTCATTGTGATGAAGAAAAAAATAGGGAAGGTATCATCTTACAAAGGCTATTCAAAGTAGATCTCTGAACCCTCTAAGAGGGGACGGAGCCATCTATGGTGAAATGTTTGGGGAAAATTTTCTAGCCAGAGGAGACACTAGTGAAATCTCTAGGGTAGAAAAGAGCTTCCAATTTTTGAGAAAACTAAAAACAAAAACCAAAGCAAAATGGTTGTCAACTTCTAAGTGAGAGGAATAAAAACGTAATCAGCTCAGAAAACTATGCAAAATCGAAAGCAAATGTAGGTCAAGGTAAAGAGCATGGGCTGTATTCTAAGTGCTGTATGTAGCTGGGATCTTCCCTCTGAGTGGCCTTCCTCTTGATTCTGAGGTACAATTGTCTCCCCTTGAGAATGTAAATACTCCCTGGCTTTTTAAAGGACTGATAAGCAGTTTAGCTCTTCTGTGACAAGTATATTACTTTCCAAATTAGATCACATAACAGGCAGAGTAGTGCAGGAACTCTCTGCTTTCTCCCTGGCTATATAGCAATTTCACTGATAATGACACACTCAGACAGAGATGAACCAGTAGCCATTTCCAGCTACTCTTCATTTGTGTCACATCCCTAGATAATTAGCTTCTTTTATGAATGTATGTACAGACCTCTGTGAACAGAGAAGGCATGATGCTGAGCACATACGAGCTTCGGTTGCATAATAGATTGTGATTTTCTGGTGTGGCAGTTGTGGTTGTGGACCACTCGGAATGTCCTGGAAGCTGCTGTCTTGAGAAGGTCTTCAACTACTACAACTTTGGATCTGCCGTAACACTGGTGCCCAGGAATGCCAGGCAGCTGCCAGCGAGGACTGAGCACCAGGGGGGCAATGCAGTGTGGCTTCCTGTCGAACAGGGGAGCCCAATCTTGGCTCTGTAGCTTCCATCAGCCTGGATTAGACTTTCTCAGAGCTGCACTGAAGTCTGAGGCTTGTCCCTGCCAATTCTACTTGCTTTTCTTTCAGTTCTGACTTTGGAAGGCTTTTCTTGCCTACACCTGCTCCCCCATCCTTTTTTCCTTCCTGGAAATTTCCTTCTGGAAAATTCCTACTGGAATTTCAAAATAATTTGCAAAGTGCTTTCTCCTTGGTTAATTCTTCTTAAAGGACTCAAATCTGGCTAACTTCTCAGTGTAGACAAGGAATATCGGCACTATACGCTGAAAATAAGAGTGATTGAAAAGCCTTTCCTTCCATTTCTTTTCTGGCTGCCCGTGTCACCTTGGAGGTTGGCTTGTGCATATAAAATAATAACGTTTCTGAATGTAATTCCATCAGTCTTTTGCTTAATGGAAATGCAGTATGAATCCTAAGTTTCTCCCTTTAAATAATTATTGCCAGTATTTCTGCTATCCCTGGGGTCACTGGGGCTTCTGTGTCTCCTCCTTAGAATACATATAACATTGCAGTTGAACTGGAGACCATTTAAGTGAAGTATCTCAGGATTGGAGAAACAAATACCATATGTTTGCACTTACAAGAGGGAGTCAAAAAAGGATATATAGTCACAAAGTGGTGTAATGATATTGAAAACTAGGAAAGGAGAGGGTGGGAGTGGGGTGAGGGATAAAAATCTACCTACCGGTACGATGTACAATGTACACTATCCCAGTGATGGGGACAGTGAAAACCCTGACCTCAGCGTGATACAATTCATGCATGTGACAAAAACACTCGCACCTCCTGAACTCAATGAAATAAAGGAAATTAAATAAAACTAAATGCAAGGAATAAGTTTATAGTCACTTTTCTTCTCACTCCATCTACAAATTGACAGGAAAAATGCATCAAGGGAGCAGAATTGGGAATCAAGATATGAATGTAAAATAATGTTTTGCTATTTTTTAGCTATGTACACTAGCACTGGTTAAAGTGAGTCATCTAGCTTTTGAAATGAGATGTTCAATGAGTGAATGGGTGATTTGTTTAGGATATAATTCATTTCAATTCGCAGAAAAGGTCATTTCATTTATTTTCTTCATGCTCTGTAAATGTGAGATATGTTTTTAAAAGAATAGACTATAAAATTAAATATTTAAATGTACATTTTGAAAAAGAATTAGGTATTTTTTCTAGAGATTTTATTGTGAAATTTTATAACATGGAATTATATTTCATCTCATTTGCCTATATTCTTCTAAACTATAAATGCACTCCCTGCACAAGGAGAATTTTTGAAATTTATTCATTTGGCTAAGGGATAATCATTGCATGAATATAGCCATTACTGAAAAATGGCAACACCAATGATGCAAATGCATTTCTTCGTTTTTTTTTTCATTTTAATATGCTATGTAATAAATATCCATATTTGTGTTAATTAGGGATAGATATCAATAGATTTAAATTTAAAAAAAAAATTCAATTGAGTTTCAAGTGCCACTCCAGTGTTGGAACCAAGGGAAAGCTTCCCTTCTGTCTCTTAAAGTTCACAGAAAATCACTGACAAGGCAGATTAATAGGGAAAAAGACATACAAATTTTTGTATTCTATACACAAAAGTCTCCAGAATGACCGACAGGGCAAAAGCTTATATACCATTTTGTCATGACTTAAGATAATAAATTTTTACATTTATAGTTTAAAAAGGTGAAATGGAAAATGGTATTTTCATAGATTTGACAATATACTGACTCTCAAAATTTTAATATTAATATCTAAAAATAGGAATAATGATACAAGCTCAAGAGGGATAGTATAATATTTTAATACCATGAAATTTCTTTGTTTATCCATAAACCAAATCTAGTCATAGTCACGATAGAAGTAGGATTTGCTTTGGGCAGACACACTCCTTCAGGACAATAGGGACCCTGATAGTAAAAGTTAGCAACTATTCTTTTGAATGACTTTGAACTTAACAGACACACTTTAATACAGACATACTTCTAATCCTTATGTTAACACTATGGTTTAGTGATGAGAGAGTAGAATTAGCTATTTATAAATCCAAGATGCACAGCTGTATATTTTGAATATGTAACCCATGTTATTTTCACTGAATCATGAACAGAGAAATAGAAAAAAGTTGTGATAACAAATAAAATGAATATGTAGATAAAACAATCCTACTTTTAATCATAAAGTACAATTTTTGTGGACCAAGCAATAGTCTAAACAAATATGGATTATTATTTCACATATAATAGTTCATTTATGTGGATTAATGAGGTTCCAGACTCTCCACTTTAATATTAAAAATATTATTTAATAAGATGGACTTTAATTATAAAAGTTATTATTTAATAAGATTGGTTTCAATGATGTGAAAACCAGAAAGTGCCAGATATTAAAAATCTGTTTATAAAACAAAAACTCTGTTTGAGATGTCAGAAAAGGAAACAAGTCAAATAATCCTTGGATCATAACTGAAATTTATTATAATTAAATAATCTTAATGTTTACCTGATTTTTTCCATTGTCCCTTCTTTTGATATCAAACAAGATCACTGATGTACTTTTTTTGCCCATGGTAGGTAAAAATGTATTATGATCCCCTCCGTAAAATGTCCTTTTAATATTTTTCCATCTCATGATGAGCTCATTACTAACAGGGAGTGTGACATATTGAAAGTTTCATGGCAGTAACTTGATGGTCTGGCTTTTAACCTTGACTCTGTCACTTATCACCCATATAATTGTGGACAATTTACTCAGTATTTCTGAACATCAGTTTCACTATCCCTAATGTGAGGATCACACCAATTATCTTACAGGATTAAGTTTCCATGTTTTGTATTTGATATACAATTGTCACTCAATAATGATAAGTTCTGAATCTTTGAAAATAATATTAACTCTTCCTGGTGGTACACATTCAACTTCTTATGAATAGAAACCATACTTATTAGATTACTTGGTAAAGATTTTGATGAATGTGAACCATATTCAAGGTGCCATGGCTAGTACTGTACATGATTAATTAGATAGAGTTCCTACCTCCAAGAAATTTAAATTAAAAGAGGAGACAAAATTTATGCACAATTGGCTTGGTGCCTGTGGTTCAAGTGGCTAAGGCGCCAGCCACATACACCTGAGCTGGCGGGTTTGAATCCAGCCCAGGCCCGCCAAACAACAATGACAGCTGCAACCAAAAAATGGTCCGGCATTGTGGCGGGCACCTGTAGTCCCAGCTACTTGGGAGGAGGAAGCAGGAGAATGGCTGGAGCCCAGGAGTTGGAGGTTGCTGTGAGCTGTGATGCTACGATACTCTACCCAGGGCAACTGCTTGAGGATCTGTCTCAAAAAAAAAAAAAAAATTATGCACAATTGACCATGGAATGAAAATGGAGGGGAAATTATAATGTAAGGCATACTGAATGCTTTTAATGTCTATAAGAGAAAACCTCCTTCAGCCTATGAAGCAGTAGTCCCCAACCTTTTTGCCACTAGAGACCAGTTTCATGGACCAATTTTTTTCATGGATCAAGGGTTGCAGATGGTTTCGGGATCATTCAAATGCATTACATATATTGTGCACTTTATTTCTATTACTATTACATTATAATATATAATGAAATAATTTTACAAGTCACCATAATGAGAGTCAGTGGGATGCCTGAGCTTGTTTTCTTCTAACTACAAGGACCCAATGCTAGCCCCACCACCTTAGCTCCACCGCAGATCATCAGGCATTAGATGAGGACCCCACAGCCTAGATCCTTAGCATGCACAATTCACAGCAGGGTTTGAGCTCCAATGAGAATCTAATGTCACTGCTGATCTGATGGGAGGTGGAGCTTGGACAGTGATGAGAGGGTTAGGGAGTGGCTGTAAATGCAGATGAAGCTTCACTCACCTCCTGCTGTGCAGCCTGGTTCCTAACAGGCCATGGACGGCTACCAGTCCACCACTGGGGATTTGAGGACCACAGCTGTAATGGTCATAAGATGGTCAGTAAAAATTAAAGTTGTAAAGATGAAAAAATTGTCTGGTTCCACATCAAGCTCCTTATTGCCAAGAGAAAAGAATGACAAACATAGATAAATATAAAAGCAGAATTAAAAGAAATGGAAGTCTGGGTGTGGTGGCTCACACCCATAGTCTTAGAATTTGGGGAGGCTGAGGAGGGAGGGTCACATGAGGTTAGGAGTTCAAGAACAGCCTAAGCATGAATGAGATCCTGTGTCAACAAAACAAAACAAAACAAACAAATGGGTGTGGTGGCCCAAGCTTTGTCCCAACTACTCTGGATGATAAAGCAGAATGAACACTGGGGCCTAAGAGCTTGAAGTTGCCATGAGCTACGATGATGCCGCTGCACTTTAGGTCAGGTGGCAGAGTTGGATCCTGTCTTAAAAATGAATAAACAAATGCAAATAAATAAAAGAAAATAATAAAAATAATGAAATATAAAATGAGAAATTGAACAATCAATGAATACTTAATGATATCCTATAAACTAGAAATGCTTGTGCACAAATATTTCATTCATAGAACCACAGCTTCTTGAAAGCTTTATTATTATTATTTTTTTAATGAATATGTATTACCCTAAGTGGTCACTCATCAGAGTTACCATATTCTGTACTGAACAATATTATAATGATTATTTTCATAAAGGTAACATGTATGTTTGAAAAGAATGTGTAATCTGCAGTTGTTGGGTACACTGTTCTTCATCTATATATTCTTTGTGTTGTAGTTTTCACTTGTATTATTTATACCCTGTCTGGTTTTATTGCTATTTTATCAATTACTGAGAGAATGTGGAATCATTTACGAATATTTCTTCTTATTGTGACAATATTTGCACAATATAATCCACATTTACTATGTATTAGGATATTTATATCTTTCTCTTAAACATAAATGTTATGATTTTTATAGTAACTATCATTCTAATAATCCTTTTCCCTTAAGATATAAGCCTCTCCAGCTTTCTCTAATACTATTCGACTTATTTTTTCCATTATTTTACTGTTTTCAATTTCTTTTGTGAACACTATGTTTTCCCAGTTGATCAAGTATAGCAAATTTGGTTTCAACTGACTAATACAGATCCTTTACATTTAAGGCAATTACTTTTATAGCTACATTGATGTCTGTCTTTACTTTTTCTTGTAATTTCCAATTTCTTCTTTATTTTTATTTTCTTAAATTATTTTTGATGAAATATGAAATTCTATGAAATTAATACATCCATACAGAGAAGTTTACCAATAACAATTATTGAGCTTGATGTACTAATACAAAGTGAATCTAAGGAATAAAAACACAGGTCAGAAATAGAACATTAACAAGAACTCAATAATGCTTTGCCTAATCTTCTTCTTCGCCCTTCCTCTATAAAGATAACTATTACACTGGCTTCTAAAACTTTATATTATCTCTGCCTCTATTTGACATTTATATAAATGGAACATAGAGTGTGGATTCTTTTTGATTACTTTTACTCAATATTGGGCCTGTGTGATACATTTTTGTGCTTGCATGTTTTTGAAATCAGTTTAGTATCAGTATCAGTGTTTTATGGAGTATAGTTATAATAATATACTCAAAGTATTTGAAGCTTAAAATGCTTATAAATACTTGGGTTGTTAACATTTTTGGCTACTACATACATTGGGTTATGAACATTCTTATACATGTATTTTTGTGAAGTAAATGCATAGTTTTCAAATGGCTCTCAACCAGGGATGATTCACCTCCAACCAAGGGACATTTAGCAATGTCCGTTGACATTTATAAGTTACAACTGGAGGGATGGCTACTACGGGTGTATAGGAGGTAGAGGAAAGAAAAGTAAAAAAACATCCTGCAGTCATGGAACAGCCTCGCACAACAAAAATTTATTTCATCCCAAATGTCAATTGTGACATGGTTGAGAAATTCGCTTAAAGGTGTGTGCCTATAAAATCTGAATATCACAGATTAAGTTCTTACACTTTGCTTTTATTTGAGTATGTCTTGCTTTTATTATGCTTAATATTTTAATATACAATTTAAATCAACTTTGACTTCCATATTAACATGGCTTGAAATTTTATTAGGATTACATTGATGTCTTTAACATTGAGTTATTCAATTCATAACTTTATTGTATCCTTTAAATTAGTCTACAAAAATTCTCTCAATGCTGTTTTAAAATTTTCATGGAGAGGTCATATATAATTATGGTTAACTTTATGCCTAGATGTTTGATGTTTTATGATATTGTGAATGTTATCTACTTTGAATTCCATTTTAATTTATTACTGCTTTTATTCTGATACACTTGCACCTAATACGTTTTATAATGTATGTATTAAGCTGAATATCTTTCTTGTAAGATCCTTGCATTTTCTATGAAAATTATTATGTAATATATGAAAATGACAGTTTTATAACTCGTTTCTCAGTCTTTTTTGTTTTTGCCTTTCTGTATAAGCTATAAAATCCAGTAAATTATTGATAAAGTAGTTTTCAATGTCATACTTCTCTTATTCCTAAATATTACATTTTTTCTGTGTGTTATACAATTTCAGTATTTCATCCTTCTTTTCCGTCTGTAATTCAATCTATTTTGCTCTGCTATACAGAACAATTAACTGATTCTCTATGTAGCCCTGTGGGATATATTGTTACTCCAACCTTTTGGATCTTCCTTCAAGTTTTTATGTATTAATTTTCACTATAAAATTTTCATTTTCTTCTTCATTTTAATTTGTTCCAGTTCTCCATCAAAATTGTCAAGCATGCCTGTTGGTATTGTGAAGTCATAACGACTACTTGATTTAAAGGTTGTGAGCCCCACTATCATCATCATCTTCGTCTGAATCCTCCCAGGACTCTCTCTGTGGTTTCCCTTTGTGGCCATGAGATTTTATCTCCTTCTATGCCACCTCAGCACTTCGTTTGTTTATTGAGTGACAATCATTGGGGAGGTAAGATTTTAGAGATCATTTAAAAGTGTGTAGGATATCTTGCTTATGAGTAACAGTTTGACAAGCTGTTAGCCTAAGGGTAATAATGTCTCTTATCAAGGAAGCAATTAAATAATTGGAATTGGAGGATTAGTCCCTGGGAGGACTAATCTATTTCTAGTGTTTCCTTATTCCCAGTGTCCTGGCCTTCAATACCATTTCAAATTTGAGTTTTTACCTAGGAATTTTCTCCATACATAGCTTGATTAGCACTTTGATTTATGTTCTTCTGGTCCTGTCAATAAAACTATTCTGTAAGTGAACTCTCCTATATTGTGAATACTGATCACATGACATCTCTTACTAGAGCTCATGATAATACAGTATTAGTATTAAATATTTCACATGTACTTGTGGCTTACCCCAACCTCATTACATAACTCTGTGACTTTGGCTGCAAGACTATCTCCACACCCTATTGAAAGGAGCCTGTGCTTACCAATAAATAATGTTTCCCTGGGAAAGACTATCTCAAAAATGGATGAGACTAAATCTGCATTTGACAAGCATCACAGACTTTAATTTTGTAAGGCTTGGAGAAGCTGAATCTCACAAATAGGATGGGTGGAAGTTGGCTTTTTAACATTTTAAGTGTACATAGTTATGTAAATGCACATAGTTATGTGTTAAAAAGCAACATTTTCTCTATTGAGTTCTCAGTGTTCAGAATAGAAACCAGAGCAAATTAAAATTATGTAATGAAGCAAAGATGTTTTCCTCAGCCAGGAAATCATTTGCCTTGTTTTCTTCTACCATGATGATTCACATCAGAAGAAAAGATGTAAAACTGCTAATATGAAATTAGCCAATTAGAAACAGAATGTTGGAACCCATCAGTTTATGTGTGTTGTTTTCCAGTTGTCTTCCTATTTGGTATAAAAAAATATTTTGGCATAGCAAAGGCTGTCATTTTCCTCCAGTTGATTCCATCTTATGTTATTTCTCAAAAAATAGTTGAAGCTCAATATCTCAGTCTAAATGTACCCTGAAAAGGAAGAGGTAGTTATAAAGCCTTGTTTTTTGTTAAGTGCTACATCTTCTATCTGCTACCTTTAGCAAATTTATTTTTCCTTACAATTTTTATAATGGTGAGTAATCAAATCATAATTATATACATAAATGGAATAAATTGGTTCATATGTTGAAATCCAAATCTTAAACATCTAGTGACCTTTTAGACCTTCATGCTCATATTGAGTAATATTGGTGACATATGCCTATTTGGTATCACAAAATCCTGTTGGTATCACTTACCATCTGTGTGTAGAGTTGCTCCCTTGTTCTGAATACTGAAAAGTTACTTTGTTGATAAAGTATGTATGAGCTTCTATTCCTGCCATGGGGCAGTTGTTAACTTTACATTTCAGGATTGAATCAGTTTTCTTATGACAAAGTATTGAATCTTACGCAAGTTTGAAAAAGTTTATCCTCAAACTAATGAATTAGTGGTGTGGTACTTTTACTGAGTCACAAGTATGTCACGTCTGGAATAGTCCATAATTTGGGCTATGGGTGGTGTAGACAGCTCTTCCTACAATATATTCCTCAAGAATTTAACACAGAACACTTCCTCTAAGCTCCTCTTTGCAGTATTCTCAAATCTAGAAAACTGTTGTTTTACATTTCCCCTCAATTCAGTTCCACGTTGCTAGCTGCTTTTTACCTTTATTTATTTGGAAACATGGCGGCTAACACCAGATCATATAACTTAAGTCAAAGTCATCATATTGCCTACCACCAAGAAACACAATCCAACTTCTAAATTTTCCATTTCTAGTAAATCTACCAATATTCAATAAAAAGGATCCAAGCTTATTGGGTAAAGTGTGCGGTACAAACAATTCTGCCAAGGACATTCTTATCTATTTCTTGTCTAATGCAGCATGAAATTTTATAGTCAACTTAGTATAGTCAACTTCTTTATAATTGAAAAATTAAGGCATGGAATCTTCATTCTCCAGAGGACTTTTGTGATGTACAATCTGAGATTTACGTTGTTACTGGTGACACAGTTCGAAGAAGTCCTTGTACTTATGGTGACCAGGCAAGTGCACTGGCAATTCTTGTATGTGAATGAGATCACAGGCTGTTACATAATGATTCACCTTGACCTTTATCCACCAGCGATCAGAACAGCCTACTGGAATAGCTGCCATGTGCTCAAAAAGCATAATGTAATTTCCTTTTCTTGTTCAGCTAGAATGTGATGTTTGGTACAATTAGCATTTATTCACTGGCTGATCAAGATTTAATAGGATTGTCAGTGCCATATATTTGATGGTTTTTTTCTCTTCATTATGGCCTTTCTTTCTTTTTCCACATAGCAATCAATTACTTAGAGGTAGTTTATATCTTAAGGAACTTCATTTTTTACATATATTAAACAATATTGAATAAAATGCTATCATGTGCAAAGCTTTTAACCCAAGTACATTTTTTCTTATTAGCATATTCCACCTAAGTTAACATATAAAATAGAAGAATATTATTATTTTAGAGATAAATTAGGAATTATGGAGTATGTTTCTTCTAGTTGATTATGAAAAGGTGCTGTAAGCTAGAGTACATATCTTGAGAATGTGACTCCAATCATAATATTACAAAAACAATATTTTCATTTTATATAGCTTAATTCAGTGTGTTCTGTCAAAAGAACACACTTAGAAGAAGTAAGGGCTAAATTATGCACTAAAGGGAATCTGACAGTTTATTTCTTCAAGTTCCAAAGATTTAAATTCTCTTTCTTTCTTCCTTTTTTTTTCACTCCTAGTGATCACGATCAGTGAAAAGTGCCAATAATAATAGAAGCATTTCCACTGCTGCAAATTTTTAAGTGGAAACTCTTGCCAACAAACACCAGCTGTCCTGTGATCTTTTACTGCTGTCTCATTTTACTGTTCAACAGCTTCTTTCTGCCCTTCTATCCTAGCTTAGAAATATGTAGTGAGAATTTCAGATCTCAGTACACATTTTAGAGTGTCTTAAAAATTACACAGTTGCTATGATAAGGAAATTTTAGATAAGCAACAACAGAGAAGAAAATAAAAGTCCTTGTAGCATCAGTTTAATTACTTCCACATTCAAAGCACAAGCAGAGACCCTATTTGCATCAAATCTGTGAGAGAAATGATCACGCTGCCAGACATTATTATTATAAATGGCTGTGCAAGCAAACCAACTCCATAAGGTGTCGCTGCAGAACTGGAGCCTCCAATGCATTGATAAATAGACCAAATGAAATGCTAAAAAAAACCCCAAAAAACAAAAAACAGAATTTTGATAAATTTAAAAACCAAACCTCCTGAGAATTTCAATAAGATATTGACTTAAAGACGTTATAAAAACAATGTAAGTAATTTTCTTCTAGTGATGATTTATTTGGTTTTTCACTTAATGTTTAGAAATTTCTTTTATAGTGGACAAGGGAAAATTCACATTTGCTTATGATGAGCATAAAAGTATTTGATAATACATTATTTTGAATTATTTAATATTAATATTAACCCTATATTTTTAGTATTGAACTCTGCTTTCAGTTCAATTATCCACGATACCACTATTTTTCAGGAAGTACAAGGGAAAGGAATGGGAAATAAACAAACCTTTAACAGTTTTTAGATTCGATACATCTGACCTATTGGATAGCTTTTGAGCCATATGCTGGTGTAATGCTCACTTCAATGAAAGTGGAAACTATAGGCAAGGCACACACAATCCTGATTCCTTTGGCTCAAACATTTAAGTTCTGCCATTTTTAAAGATTCATTCCATTTTTAGTTGCGACAGGGTCCACGGCTCTCTACCCAGCGTAACAGAGTGAGTCTGTCTCAAAAAAAAAAAAAATCTTCCAGATCTTCTGTGAATCCCCGAACTGTAAATATTCATTATCCTATTATGGTTTTGTTTCTGTTTCTTTCACTTCACATTTTATGCTGTGGATTCTGGTCTTCAATGCATTTTCCTATGACTACCCAAGCTTCTTGAGACTGGATGTTCTACTTTCCTCCACCTTATGTATTAAAATCATATCCCATAGTGGTAAAATGAAATCACGCCTCATGTAAACAAGAAGTTTTACTAATTTTTCATCTCTGTTAATTCCTGCGAACTGGGTGGTTCAGTTTAAAAACCATCTCTACTCTATCAGTTAGAATTTGTTCTCCAAATTAAATATAGCTCAAATCTTATATTCATTATTCAGTCATCATTCATTCTTCTACTGATAACTTATTGTAAGGAGAATGATACAAAATGAATAAGGGATAATTGGTTACTAGAGAGAAAAGATATTAAACAGGCATTTTTTGACAATCATATGGTTTTCAAGCTAAATACCCCTTTAAGACATCTTAGAAAGAGAGTCTTGTGCAACTGGGTCCTTTGTAAGTAACTCTGTGGAGTACTATTTTTTTAACCTGAGATTTGGAATGAAACCTAACTAAGACAAGAATCTCTGCTACACTTCTCAATCTTCCATAGCAAATGACCATCATAGCATAGAAATAAAAGACAATGGTGGAATTAATAAAGATTAGAAGAGATTCATGCCTTATTTCTTAGACCTTTGAAAAACACTTCAAGTTTTCATAACTTGAATCTTTAACCAAAGGCAATACTAGTATGATTATGCCCAAAATCTAACTGATAGAGGCAGCATGAAAGGATATCTTTTTCCTTTTCTATTATTTAGTATTTTGAATATATACACTATATTATATTTATATATACATACATTATACAGATTTTAATTGTATATCTTGAAGAATAAGGCATTGATTCAGAACAATAAAGTAGACTTTAAATAGATATTATAAAAATTACTTTTTAAATTCTCTTGTGGACCTGTACTTATTCATCTACTAGCTTCAATTCTTGAGATATTTTACTAATGAGAATATTAGTTAAGTCCATCCAGGTAAGTACAAAAGATGCAAAGTCTCCATCATTTTGTCTGGCTGAATAGTATTCTATGGTGTGCGTATATGTGTGTACGAGTGTGTGTGTGTATATATATGTACATAGTTTATTAATTCATCCAGGGGATGATGGACAAAATTACCTTTTTAAAAACTTTCTTATATTTGATAGAACTTAGTACTTTGAAAACTTAAGAAATTTTATGGACTTTATTTTAAATCATATTTAATAACATTTATGTGCTGATGTTATTTATAAATATTTTCAAGTGTTAAGGAGCTCCCTATCATGAAAATATGTTATATTCTTATATAAACTATATATATATAACATTTATTAAGTTCTTTAAATTAAAAAAATTATAATTGACAAAACATTCTATAATTTGAGTACAAGATGTTTTAATAAATATATTCACACACACATTATGGAATGTCTACATTAAGCTAATAAACATTAGTTTTCTCATGAAGTTATCAGTTTTGTGGAAATATCATTTAAAATATACTCTTTTAAATATTTTGAAACATATAATACATTGTTAGTAACTATAGTCATCTTCTTGTATGATAGATCTTTTTAACTTATTCCTCCCAAAACATCTCTGCTAATCTCATTACCCACTTCAGCCCCTGATATCTACCCATCTACTCTATGGCTTCAGCTTCTTTTAAACTTCCATGCATAAATGAGATCATGTGGAATTTACCTTTCTGCACTTCGTTTATTTTACTTAACATGATGTCTTTCAAGTTAACCCACGTTGTTACAAATGACAGGATTGCCTTCCTTTCTAAGGCTAAATAGCACTCCATTGTGTACATATACCACATTTTCTTCATTAATGTGTGTGTGTTTGTAGAGACTCATTCTGTCACCTTGGGTAGAATGCAACAGCATCATCATAGCTCACAGCAAGCACAAACTCTTGGGTTCAGGAGATCCTGTTGCCTCCGCCTCCTAAGTAGCTGGGACTACCGGTGCCCAGTTTTTGTGTTTCTAGTAGAGATAGGGTCTTGCTCTTACTCAAGCTAGTCTTGAACTCCAGAGCTCAAGAAACCCATCTGCCTCAGCCTCTCAGAGTGCTAGGATTATGAATGTGAAGTGCTGTGTCCAGCAGTTTTCATTACTGTGTTGATGGACACAGGAATTCACACCTTGGATGTGGTGGATAGTGCTGTGAAGAACATGAAAGTGCAAATGTCTTTTTCACATTCTGATTCAATTTCCTGTGGAATTATGGGATTATATGGAATTCTATTTTAATCAATTCAGTTTATTTTCAGATAGTAATCAACAATTGTAGATATTTATGGGATACAGAGTAAATCTCAATATATGCATATAATCAAATCAGAGTAATCAGCATATCCATCACATTGGACATTTGTCATTTATTTGTGTTGTGAACATTCAAAATATTCTTTTATAGCAGTTTGAAAATACACAATTATTGTCAACCATATTCACCCTGTGTCACTATAGAACACTAGATTTATTCCTCTCCTCTATCTATAACTGTTTTCCTATTAACCAACTAAACCCTGTCCTCCTCTGACCCCTTGTTATTTTGAATTTTTGTTTTTAAAGGCATTAAACCGAGTTTCAAGGAGAGGCAAAGAAACGGTGACATGGATACTGCCAGAGCTGCTGTGGTCAGGGCTCCGGAGCCCTAATTAAAGGCATCCTGGCCGCCTCTGGTTCCCAGCTGTGCACCCAGGTGCACACCCTGAGGCTTTGGGCCGGGCCCCTATTTTGAATTGTTTGAAGAACTTCCATCTTCAAATGGCTTTCATTTCTCTGTAATAATGAAAAAAAAATGACTACACAAATAAATTTAAACATGTCTTTGTCTATGAATTGGAAGTATTAATATTGTTAAAATTTTCATACTATTCAATATGATCTACAGATTCAATGAAATCCCTACTAAAATTCTAATGACATTTTTAACAGAAATAGAAAAAAATTCCTAAAATTTGTATGGAACCACAAAAGACTTTGAATGAACAAAACAACCTTGAGCAAAAGAATAAAGGTGAAGGCATCATACCACCTGACTTCAAAATGCACTGCAAAGCTACAGTAATCAACACAGCCTGGTCTGGCATAAAAACTGAAACATACATCAGTGGCTAGAACAGAATGCCCTAAATAAATCTGTGCATTTACAGTCAACCTATTTTTAGCAAAAGTGCTGAGAGTGTACAATGGAAAAGGGACAAGTTCTTCAACAAATGGAAGTGGGAAAATTGAACAAGAATATGCAGAAGAATGAAATTTAGACTCTTATTTTATGCCACATACAAAAATTGAGAAAATTTTATAATGGATTAAGGACTTAAATGTGAGTCTTAAAACTACAAAACTTCTACATAATGTAAGGGTATATAGCACACTCCCTGGGTGAAGGGCTCAATTACAACTTGAACTTAACCTTAGAAATGAAGACAATGTAACCTAAACATCTGTACCCTCATGTTAATCTGAAATAAAAACAAACAAATAAACAAAGAAATGAAAGAAAGAAAACACGGATGATCATATTTTCCTAGCAAGACTCCAAAAAACACAGAAAACAACAGTGAACATAGGTGAACCTACCCTGAACTAAAAGCTTCTGAGCAGCAAAGAAAACAGAGAATGGAGTGAAGAAACAACAGAATTAATAATCCAGAAAATATAGGAAACTCAAATCAACAGAAAGAAAACAAACACCTAATGTAAAAAAGGGGCAAAAGAGCTAATTTTCATTTCTTAAAAGAAGCCATAAGAGTGGCCAACAGGTGTGTGCAAAAACTCTCAGCATCACTAATCATCAGGGAAATTCAAGTTAAAATCACAGTGATATATCGCCTCATACCCATTAGACCTATTACCAGGGCTTTTGTATCCCTCTCCAGAGGTTACAATTTAGAATCCTTCCCTTTACCTACAGAATTAAGAATGGCCGGAAGTGTTACTGCAAATTAAAGCAAGTTCACCTGTTCCTTTACGGATTGAACACAGATCAGTTCAAGGAAAAAAAGTTGTTTTAAGTGATTTATTCAGTCTTCAGTTTTTTACCCCAGAATAATATGCAAAGAAAAACACTTTAAAATTGTTTCATTTCTAATATGTTACTCTATACATTGCCAGAGAGGGAGAGAGACAGAGAGAAATAAAAAATGGTCTCATTGGAAGCAAGGATAACACACCAATTTGCTATGTTTTGTGCTTCTTTTCTACCTTTTAGTTAAAATTATTAAAAATAGTAATTTATATTTTATTATAAAAACCTTTTTCCTGTGAAAAGAGGAGGATTATATGTCCTTTTCTATAAAAAGATTAACAATGTTCAATTGTTTCTTACCAAACATAAGACTCATATTTTTACAAACCCAAGTTTCAGTCACCTTAAATTACTACCCAGTTTTCAAAATAGAGAAGAAATAACTATTTCTTTCCCAATTCAGGAAATATCATATGGAAAATAATTATAGATGTATACATATTCACATTTTACATCATTCTTGACAGAAATATAAGCCTTGTCGTTTTGCCTTGTTAATACTTCATAATCTCATGTGAAATAAAATACAGTGTCCTAGAGAACAAATAGAAAATATTAAGAATTGAGGTCTTGTAATTGCCTGGGAGAACAGAAAAACTAGCAAATATGAGTTGAAGTTATTAGTGCATGAAGCAGAGATGATGTTGATCAGTTGACAGACCTCCAATTTCACACAGCTACAGTACCTTCGCTGGTAAATTTAATGGAAGAAAGAACAAACCAACCAGAAGCAATCTAACACAGTCAAACAAATGTCTGTTTAATAGATGCTGGTTTCTCAGATAATGCTAATAACAATTCCACGTGTACACTGTGTGCAGAGTCAGGCGTGAACATGATTATGTTCCTGTGGGTCACCACATGTTGTCCTTGCCATCATCATTTCTTCCTGCAAAAATAAAATGCCTAGGGGTTACCACAGGCTGATAGACAGAACAAGCCAAATTACACACTGCATCACACCATCTGCCAAACCACGGTTTCTCAGGATGCTGCAGCATGCAGAAAAAAAAAAATGTCTTATGAGGATGAGTACTTTAGAGAAGACAAGTATTTTCAGATCTACTATCTGGAATTATTTTTGTGGAACTGATGATAAAGTACACATGACAGGGTGTGAGTGCCAATGAAATCCTAATTAGGGGAAAAAATCCAAAAGCCCAGCTCGGAAGAGCTCACTAAATTTAACAGAAGGGAGTCTGGATTCAGCTAGTAGCATTTGTTCTATTCTCATTTTTAATTAGCATCAAGGAGTTTAATTAGAAGTATAGCATATGAGAATCACAGGGAATACAACAGCTAGAAGGAACCAAAGACTTCTCTCATCCAGTCGCTTCAATTTTTCCAATATTTGCAGAAGACATAAGGAAAAGTGGAGATTGCTAGGACCTACCCAGTGCAGAACCCAGATGGAAACATGCTTGTTTGTAGGACTGTTCAAAAAGAGAGACACGCAAAGAAAACATTCATTAAACACATTCCTTTTTTATTTAAGGATCCTCCTTCTATAGACGATGGTGAATGTCTATACGGAACAAAGAAATCACATGAATGTCACTGAAATTGTGCTGTGCTTTCTCTGTCTTCTTGGAGCTCCTTCCTAAAATATGGTGCCTAAAATGCCAATTAATCATCATTAGTTAATTTTTAGAAAATTATTTCAATAAATATTTTTTGAACAATATCTGTGCACCAGACACCTACACTGTGTAGGAAATAAAATGTGTAGGAAGAAAGAAAAAAAGAAGGAAATCTTAATGCATCACAGAAAGAACATTAAGACTTAACAAATGTCTGGGGACCTTATTTTACCTTCTACTTTAAATAATGCACCAATATGCCTCATTACTCTATCTTGAATTTGAGCTTCCCTGCAACTGCTAACATGATAGTATTAATGGCTTAATAGATGCTCATGCAAGTGTTGACTCAGACATGTAGAGTTGTACATTCTAGTCCTAGTTTTGCTAGTACACTAGCAAAAAGTTAAAAAGGTAAAGTATCTTAATATCAACTCATGTGTCTAAAACAATCAGGTTATATAATTTTAAGGACTTTTGTATTGCAAGTATTGATTGTTTTTATGAATGTGATGTATTTGTATCCGCACAGTCAATGGAATGGGATACAGAAATGTAAGGTCTTTTCAAGACTAACTCCTTGGCATGACCTACCAGGGGTCTTAATTACCCCTCACTTAACTACAGGGATAACTTGTTTTCTTGCACTTTATTGTGCTTTTCAGATATTTTGTTTTTCACAAATTGAAGGTTTGTGGCAGCACAGTGTCAAGGAGATCTATTAGCATCATTTTTTCAAACCGTGTGGTCCCAGGGTGTCTTTGTGTCACATTTAGGTAATTCTCACAATACAGTAGAACCCCCACAGTTGACCACCACCTTCCATTGTTCTGATTTCTGTAGACCAGACATGTGCCACATGTACATACCAATACAGTAGACCTAGTTCTTTACGCCGACCACCTCTGAATGTCAACAAGTTTGTTACAGTTCCTTGAGTGGTCAACTTACTGTATCTAAAATTTTCATCCTCCTTAACTGTTATAGCGACCTGTGATCAGTGATCTTTGATGCTACTGCTATAATTGTTTTGAGACACTATAAAACATGGCCATGTAAGATGGTGAGCTTGATAAACATGTATGTACTGACGGCATGAGCTGGAGGCCCAGCATCACCACTGCTACTTTCTCATTGCTGAGTCAGGGAGGGAACTGGGAGCCCAGAGGTTCTCATGCCTCTGTGATGTTGCTGCTGCTGTTGCAGGACCCAGGTGAGAGTGAGCTATTATAGTCACCTACTCCTGCTGGCACTGCTGCTGCTCCTGGGGGATCCATGTGGAAAACCCTCCACACAGCCCAGAGTCTCTACTGCCACTGCGGAGGAGGGCTGCCCTGCTCCTGCAGGCTCTGCTTTTGCCAATGGCACAGGTAGGGGCAAATCCCTGAAGGTGTTCTCTCCCCCTGCTTGAGCTCCCAGCAGCAGCCTGGGACCCAGCCGGCCCCTTCATACAGCACCACAAGGAGAATGGAGAGATGCAGGAGTGCAGCAGTATTCTCGGGGTTCTGTTCCCCAACACAGGCTTCACAAGGGGACTGGGAAGTGCCATGGATGCTTCTGGTGGCAGAGGAGGGCAGAGAGAGCACTCCCCTGGAGTGGAAAGAGCCTGGCTCGGGACCCGAAGTTTCTCCACACATTTCAGAGGAGACAGTAACAGAGAAAAGAC
Source organism: Perodicticus potto (assembly GCA_963574655.1). Taxonomy (NCBI): domain Eukaryota; kingdom Metazoa; phylum Chordata; class Mammalia; order Primates; family Lorisidae; genus Perodicticus; species Perodicticus potto. The sequence goes on from CAUYRH010025845.1 coordinate 31,847, forward strand.
TGTAGGGTGGAAAAGGATCCTCATTCTGGAGAAGCAGCACCAGAGCTAGGGAAGGCAGACAGGAAGCACAGCTGCAGATAGAGCTGGCCTTGTTGCCAAGTAAAAATCTTTGACATAGTGGATTCAATTTAGCAATGATAGCCCAAATTAGAAATATCAGCTCCTAGGTTTCTACATCAATGGATCCAACACGACCAAGCATCGAATTGGTCCTTGGCAGCTTTGGAGGGGGGCACTGCTTTACCTCTTCTTTGAATAGGAGTGACGTTTGTACTGGATCCCATATTCGTGGACTGTGGTCTTCTTCCTGTAGACTCTGAAAAGGTCATTCGTTTCCCTTCCAGCCTATAGTGTTGCCATCATGAAGTCTCTTGCCTGATGTTTCAATGCCCTTCATTGTTCAAAGCCTTGAAGTAGTCTTGAATCTATTTGGGGTTCTAAGTACCTGAATAGTTATATTTTTTCTTCTTTCCTGTACCTGAATAGTTGTATTTTTCCTTCCTTCCTGTACCTGAATAGTTATATTTTTTCTCAAATTTTTGAAAGTTTTCTATTTTTATTGAGCCTTCTACACTTTACTCTTGCTGTCCTCTGTTGAATATCAATATCTGCACTTTCAAGATAATTTTCTATACCTAGTAGGTGATGTTCGTTCTTTTTTGTTTTTTATTATTTTTTCTCCTGTGGCTGTTGATTTTCAAATAGCCAATTTTCAAGCTGACTGATTTTTTTCCTCTGTTTGGTTTCTGTGTTGCTGTTTTTTCTTTAATATGTCCATCTCTTCAGTGAATTTTTTTTTTTTTTTTGAGACAGAGCCTCAAGCTGTCACCCTGGGTAGAGTGCTGTGGCATCACAGCTCACAGCAACCTCCAACTCCTGGGCTTAAGCGAGTCTCCTGCCTCTGCCTCCCAAGTAGCTGGGACTACAGGCACCAGCCACAATGCCCGGCCATTTTTCTTCAGTGAATTTTTCATTAATTTTCTGAATTGTTTTTTGTTTCTATGAAGTGCTTTTCCATTTTCTCTTGGTTTTCATTGAGCTTCTTTAAAATTATATTTCGGTTCTTCTTTTATTTGTTGCATCTGTGAGTTTATTTTATTTTGCTATTTTATTTCAGATTAATATGAAGATGCAAATATTAGGTCACCTTGTTTGTATTTGTTAAGTGCAAATTGTAGTTGAGTCCTTCCCCCAGGGGGTGTGGTGTGTCCCCTTACATTGTGTGTACTGGGTCTTACCAATTGCCTTCCCTCCTACTCTCGCCTCTGGTACTCCTCCCCAGACACCCTGATATTTAATTGAATTTTTCTCTCATGTTGCTGTGCAGTTGTTTATCTATTGTTTTCATATTAGTATTGCATACACTGGATATTTGCTTTTCCATTCTTGTGATACTTTACTAAGAAGAATATGCTTTAGCTCCATACAGGATAATACAAAAAATGGAAAGTCTCCACCATTTTACGGCTGAATAGTATCCTATGGTATACACATAGCACAGTTCATTAATCCATTTGTGAGTTTATGGACCTTAGGTTGATTCCATGTCTTGGTGATTGGTAAACTTGGTAAACTTCACTGCAATGAACATTCTAGTGCAAACATCCATGTGGCGAAATGATTTTATTTCTTCTAGGTAGGTATGTAGTAATGTGATTGCAGGATCAACTCGAAGGTTAACTTTTAGTTATTTGAGTATTCAGCAGGATACTGTCACACAAAAGATAAGTATGCATGGAATAGAATCGAGAACTTAGAGTTGAGACCAGCCACTTATCACCAGCTGGCTTTTGATAAACCAAACAAAAGTATAAAGTGGAGAAAGAATCCCTGTTTAATAAATGGTGCTGGGACCACTGATTAGGCACATGTGGAAGACTAAAACTGGACCTGCACATCTCACCATTGACCAAAATTGACTCTCACTGGATAAAAGAATTAAATTTAGGGCACAAAATGATAAAAATTGCACAAGAAATTGTGGAGAAAGTTCTTGACAATATCATCCTGGGAAACGATTTTATGAGGAAGACCCCTTGGCAATCGCAGCAACACCAAACATAAGTAAATGGGACACGATCAGGCTGAAAAGCTTCTGCACAGCTAAGTATACAGCAGTTAAAGGCATCAGACAACCTTCAGATGGGGGAAGATATTGGCCCTAACAGAGGGCTGATAGCTGGAATCTATTGAGGATTAACATAAACCTGTAAGAAAAGAGCACACAATCCCATTTATAAGTGGGCAAAAGACATGAACAGAATTTTCCTTGGAGAAGACAGACCAATGGCCAATAAACATTTGAAAAAATGGTCATCATCCCTGATAATCAGAGAAATGCAAATCAAAACCACCTGTAGATATCACCTAACTAAGAATAGCCCTATCACCTGAGACTAGCCTACATCACAAATCCCAAACCTGCAGGTATTGGCATGGAAATGGACAGAAGCTAACACTTTTGCACAGCTGGTGGGATTGCAAATTAACACAGCCTGTATGGAGAGAAGAATGGAGAATCCATATTTGGAATTCTTTACTCTGTCATTTCAGTATTTTCATTTGTGATATTATTCCTTGCGAGAGAGGTGGTGTTCCCTTTTGGGGGCAACCTTTTGCTCTGATTTTCATGCTTCCAGTGTTCTTATACTGATTGCTTCTCATTGGAGTAGCTGCGGCTTCCTAATTTTGGATTTTATTCTGTTTAGATGGGGCATTTCCACTATCACCTCTCTCATATGGGGGTATTTGTAGCGTAAGTTGAGTAGGAAGCTCAGGCATCTGGGTGCATTGATGACAACCCAGGTTCCAGACGGAGGCCTTGGTCACGGTGTCCTTAGCGTGACGGTTTCCTCCTTTGCTAGTTGCACACACACTGTAGCAGCGGTGAGTTTTGTGTGGGGGTGATTTCCTGCCTCTCTATGATGAGGGGTTGGAAACCTTTGCAAACCTTTCTCCTTCCCCAGCCCTGTGGGCTTCTTAACAATGTGAATTCTTATATATTTATTTTTGTTTTATTGTGAAGGTAAAGGAAGGCAGTTTACTTCTACACTACTCTTTGGACTCACAAATCTCAAATTTTAGATTAATAATGGTCTTTTAAAAATAATTGTTATTGTTTCTAAGTACAATTTATTCACATATCCACAGCCAAATATTAAAATGAAGAAAGAATTTTTGAGTCTGTTTTAATAGAGAGGGGTCTTTTGTATATTTTACATCATTTAGTCTTCAAAGAAATAGTTGTGTGTAATTTTATTTCTAGGTTCATTTTCACAGATGAGGAAAATGTGGTTCAGAGAAGTTATAGCAGTAGTCTAATCAAGGCTCCACATTCCCCATTGACAAATATTTCCATGGTCTTAGGAGAAATGAAGTAGTAACTGTTTTTAGCCCTTGTTCCAAATCTTCTGCACCATAGCAATGCAGATTAGTCTAAGGTGATCATATGTAGCAAAATAGTTTCCTTTTGATGTTGCAAAGAAAATTAATTTCCTAATCTCTCTAGATTGCAGTGAAAATGTAAATGGCTCTTTCCCACAAAGAGATATACCTCATAAGCATGACAGAGAAAGAAATGAGTATAAAAAGAATCATGATCTCAGAGGGTTCAAATAAATTGGAAATATTTTGCAAAAATTTATTGAGCAATTGTAACAGCCATAAGAGAAGGACTCATTCTTCTTATAGCTCTTCATATCACTGCTTATTTATGTCATATTTATGTCAATCTTAATAAATGATAAAGTAATATAGTGGAATAGACTAGGGAGGGAAAAAGTGAGTAATATTTTCTTTCATTATGATATTGTTATAGCTAAGTATAGCGACACGCTTCTGTAAGGCTTGGAGTAGAATAAGATTGAGCACATTGTGATGTGATGTCATGTCATACCAGGGTCACTTATGGGACATGCCATCCCTCTATCCCCAGAAGTGAACTAAGTAAGAAAGTTACAAAAGTTTCCCAGGTTTCCAACACGTTCCAAATAGTATGTAGGCCCCACCATGATTACACTGTTATAGCTTCTCTTTGGGGTTTTTCACACAAGGTTATTTCTATCACATAATGTTTGTTTATATAGAAATATATAATGTTTATATATTTCTACCATATGATGTTTTACACACTTTGAAATATGAGTCTAGATACACCTGTAGAGTAGCATATTTTTTATGACATTGCCTATAAATGATCTTATTATGTCACACCTTTTGTTCTAGAACTGCCTTTAGACCTTTCACAACAGTCATTTCAAGGTAAGTCATCTCTTTTCTACGACTTTATACATTTGTCCCTTTCTTCAAACTTTGCAAGTTCATGTCCATCAGACTTCATTTTAAATACATTCATTCATTAATTCACTGGGCACATTCAACCTATGACATGAGATAAGAAAAGTGCAAAAATATTTAAAATACAAGATCAAGTGTTAGCTTAGGTGAAAGTTAGAAGTCAGATGTTCTCTGAGAGTGAAAAGAGTTTCACTTGCTAAAGGCAGTGATTAGGAATGGCATGAGCATAAAAGTAGTGTCTGAAATGAACTTAAAAGAGAGAAAAAGTAATGCATAGAGAGAGAGTGTCATAAGTATGGATAAGGCTTAGAGGGAAAAAAAAGGTGAGGAAATTGTTTCTATCAATCTTGTATTTGGGCTCAGTCTGAAATAAAAGAATAGAAAAACAAATAATTGAAACAAGTAAGAATTGCAGATTGTTAATGGTCTTAATCCCCAAATTTATCTCTAAGACATTAGCTTTTGTCGTGTAGGATTTAAAGCAAGGAAACAATATATTTGTAGATTGTTGTCAAGTCTTTCACTCCAGAAGTTAAAGTTTCTTTATTCAGCAACAACAAAATTCTTGTATGACTGAGGTATTGAGAGAAACATCCACACAAATACATACGGTTCTACTATGAGGGAGGTCACAGGTTGGAGGCTAGAGAGTTATAAATGGCTGTCATGATTGCATCTTGCACTTCCAGGAAAGAATGTATGTGCAGAATTCAGGGGAGCTTTCAGGGGCATACTCTACAGCTGTAAGTCTGAGACGGTAAGAGGACGAGTGGTCACAGAAGCAAGCTAGGAGACTCATTACAAAGTCAAGTAGTGGAAACCTGTGCCCAGGCCTTTGCAAAGGAAAGCCAAGTAAAGACACATCTATGAAAAATTCTGAGAGTGGCGAATTAGCATTCCTCACAAAAGAGATGTGTCAAAAATGAGTCTAAAGTTTTCAATTGAATTCCAAATATTCTATAATTTAGTTTTGGAGATGACAATCTCTTTCTTAGGTTATTTTATATCCACAAACAGGTAGGAGACATTTAGAAAGAAGTAATAAGGCAAAGAGAGATAAAGGGATGGTCAAATTACAATATTCATTGTCAAATGAAGTAATGTTTCAATGAGAAAACTTTAAGAGGAAGGCAATATATAATTACTGGAGTGAAATTATGCAGAAAGGTCTGACAAGTTAAAGATGTGAAAGGGATTTGGACATTACTGATCTTTGGAAACTCGAGAAGACAGCTTTTCATGAAGTGAAAGAATAAAGCAAACTCATTGCAAAAGGTTCAAAGCAAGTCTACGGTAGGGTTGTGCTGTCAATAAATATGGCTTTTGCTTCTGGAAAACGTGACAGTGAAATGAAGCAGTGAGATAAGGCAACAGACTTGGACTAATAATGAGAATAATGATGGGAGACCTTTATAATCATAGGAGATACCTGAACAAATTTGTCATTAATGTGTAAGAAACTGATACAAAGAAAAACAGTAAGGTAGAAAGGAGATAAGGAAGAAAATTAAAAGCTTAAAGTTCAAGGAAAGTCTTGGAATTCCTGTCTTGGGAAATATATTTTCAAGTTAGTGAGAGATAGATACAAATGACTGCTGGAAAGGAGTGAGGAGGAAGTTGAAATTCCATAATTGGATCTTAAAAAGGGCTCGTTGCAGATCTATTTTTCTTCTTAGCAAAGTATCTCAAGAATGGAAGAAAAAGTATCCAATGTACTCAGCCCTAATATAAAGCTGATTTATAGCTTTCATATGAAGGCTAAAACCCAATTATAGCACAAGAATACGGGGAAAAGGGAAAGGGAGGGGAGGGGAGGGGGGAGGATGGGTGGAGGGAGGGCAATTAGTGGGATCACACCTATGGTGCATCTTAGTAGGGTACTGGTGAAACTTATTAAATGTAGAGTATCTATGTCTTTATATAGTGATTAAGAAAATGCTATGAAGGCTATCTCTCACAGTACGATCAAAATGTTTCTGATGGTATATGAAGCACATTCTGC